>JARKHS020011004.1:0-131847 GCA_030143305.2 Amblyomma americanum | reverse complement strand
TCCCCTGCAGAAGCTAATTGTGTATTTGATCGAGCTGCCTTTTTGACAGACTTGTCACCACGGTCTTCAGAGAGTCTTCAGAAGCGGTTTCCCTCTGCAGTTCCCGCTGCGTCGCTTGCTGACCATAAAACCCAAGTACTGTGCCACGCAAGTTTTTATGTCGCCTGTGCCAGTGCGTTTTTTGATGACGTCATCAGCCGTTGACCGTTATGGCACATCAAGAAGAGCCAGGTGTTTTCAGGGGTGTATTGCAAAAAGAAGTCGCGCTTTAACAAGCGAAAAAAAAAACGTTGCAGTCGGCGAATCATGTCATCGAGTGTTGTTTCTGCTGGCGGTAAGAGTGGCTTGTGGTAAATTTCTATGAAAAGCTTTCAGCTCGAGATGAAATTAAATTTTCCGCGTCCAGAGCCTAAGTAGAGTGTAGAAAAATACGAAGTTTTGCTACGTGCCGCTTCCTTTCGCCATCCAAACATATTATTTGTATGTTTTCCTCTTATACCCCACCGCATATACACAGATTTTTGTTTCCTTCATTGCCTGAATGGCCCCGAGTACTGAACATTGCCTGAACAATCGGTAGGTAATTGCAATCCCCTGATGTCGTGATGAGAAACCACAAAAAATTATCGGTAGTTCTTCAAGCATGGCCGCAGACTACTTTGTGGTGGATTATTCGGCAGGCGACGCGATGAGCTGTGGATCCGCCTAAATCTTCTAAAGATGAGGTAGAGAACTTGTGAATGATTCACAAGCGAGAAACTTTTCGTCGCGCTTCATAGCTGGGTGAGTAGGCCTTGGATTTTAAACCAGACATACTAGCTTAAAGAGTAACTCAATAAGCCAACGCGGATAGCATGATTTTCTCTTCTCTCTAAAGTTAATGACAGACTAGGTTAGCTGAAATCTCATATTACTGATGCGTGTTCTCTTTTTGGACAGACAAAACTTATGCATGTTAATAATTTGACAAACAGAGGTAGCAAAACGTGAACTGCTGCGTATAAAACTAAGGGTGCTTAAGCGTCGTTTGCGATGTTCATGATATGTATCATCATATTAAATTGGGCTGTACAGTAATGGCCAAGTACTTACAGAAAAGCGGACGACTCTTAAGGATCGAATACAACTTATTTACAAGAAGTGTGTCATGGCGATGGAAAGAGGGCAAACATGGTTAAGTAGCGAAGAAGCACACAACACACAGTAGTGTTGGAAGACACTAATCAGGACATCTTAGCCGTGTCTAAGTGGTTATGCGTTCAGCTACTGAGCCGGAGGATTCGGGCTTCATCATGGCAGCGGCGACGACGTCCCGATGCAGGTGGAACGCAAAAAGGCGCCACTGTGCTTGGCGATGTCAGTGCACGTTAAGAACCACAGACGTTGTAATTTAATCCGAAGCCTTCACTACGGCTGCCCTCATAGCCTAGGTGTGGCTTAGGGACGTTAAACCACTCAATGTACATGTACCATTGTTTGCACAAGGTTTCAATTCGGGTAAAATTATGTTGAAGGACGTCGACGTCAGCGCTGTTAGACTGGACAGTAAATTACACAATCATCAACAAATTTACGGATGGTGGAGGTAAGATTGGCTCAAAAATCATTGCGTAGCTAAAAAAAAGCAAGGGCCAAACAATCTACTGACTGCTGCGTAAATCAGAGAAAATTAGAAAAAATTCTCTCAGTCTAATCACATGGTTCTGGTTCAAATTTCACACAGAGGTTGTATTTGCTCGTAAGTTTTGCTTTATACTACATTTGTGTGGGACACTTGCATGATACTGTCAGAATTAATCAAAAGTCTCCATCCTCTGCAGTGACGGCGGACCGAAACGGCAAGCTTTCACAGCAGTCGTACCCGTAGCGCCATCTGTGCTAGCCGAAGGAACGAGGTCTCTACCATTGAGGCTGCGGCGAAACGCAAGGCGTAGAAAGCGGCAGCACAGTTGGTTTGAAAGTGCTTTCTCGGCCTTTTTATCGACCACTTAACATACCAAACTTTCCGAAGAGCAAAATATTTTACAATCAATCAAAATTATGCGCAGAAAACACTCGCAACTGCCCCCTTCCTGCACCTTGCGTTTCTCCCATGGGTTTCCCCGCAGCCTCCCTGCACGGTAGAGCGCTCATTCGTCTGGAGTGCGTATGATGGCGCAACACGTATCATTACTGCAAAGCTCGCAGTTTTGGTGCGACTGTCGCTACAGGCAATGAAGATTTCCGATTAATTTTTACGGCATGAGCGAAGTATTCTAACCAAATGTAAGATAAAACAAAACTGACCGCCAAATGCTAGCTTTGTGCGAATTTCGAGCGCTAATGAGCGGGTGTTTAGGCAGAGGGATTTTCTCGATTTTGTCTGAATTACGCAACAGCATGTACATTAGGGAACACTAGTAAACACCGGAGAGCGAGGAGAAGAATACTTGTTCGCACAAACTGCTATGTGTTAGTCAAAAGGTAACGAATCCATTTAATTATTAAACCACTGATGTTTAGGCACAAGAGCGTTAATAGCAGTCTTTTACACGGTACTTTTTCAAAAGTTTTTCCAAAGTCAAGGTGTAGAGCGTCAGTAGGAATGTTTAGGTCGATGTTGGAGCTTAGGTCATTTATATCGTTAAGTGATGGGCAAGCCGATGACTAAGACGAGATGACAGATGGTTAGAGGATGGTCTAATTGCCCTGACGGCCTGACGCGAGCACTCCTGACCTTCCGGCAGGAGTGCTCCGGCCGAGACTCATGGACGCACCGAACGGCACGGGCAGGGTGTGGGGTGGAGGGGGGGGGGGGGGGGTTGTGCTCTTACTTGTATGCGGCTTCTCAGGTCGGTGAGGTCATAGGTTCTTCTGTCAGGGGCGGGGGACGGAGCTGGGGTATATCGGCGAGGACAGTTCTGGTCAGGCAGGCTGGGCACACCCGGGCGGTGCGTACCTGGTACACACGGCCGACGGCCACGACAGACACAGGACGCCAAATCTCCGGGACCAGGATGACGATGAAGGTACCCAGCACCTCACACCCGATGCTACATGATGGCAAGCCGTTGGCTAAGACGAAATGACAGATGTTTACAGGATGATTTAATGGGGAAAGGGCTGGTGCGAGCACTGCTGCCCACGCCACTGCACAGTTCATCGTATTCCTGTCCGTCACAATGTAGAGAGGAATGGGGAATAGCAGGAAGGTCATTTTAGTAGGGCATGACATGGCAACTGGTATAATAATTTACCCCTGGCAATAAATCTGGAGGTGAGAAAATAAACATGTACCACTGCTTTCAAAAACATGACTTACCAACTTAACAGTCTCGCGATAGCTTGTTTGTTGATAAAAGCTGCTAAAAGAGGCGGCACACATTGATGCTTACAATGCTCTAGGAATGTTTCGCGATTTCAAATTCATGGGGTCACTGCTACATGAATATGTAAGCTTCAGTGACTCGATTAGTTTCATAATACCATTTCTGTGCAGCAAGTATAACGTCTGGCATAACAGTTCATGAGTTGAGAAGTCTCGTAGTTCACCACCACGTTATTTAGTGCGAACTGATCACGAAAATAGATTAAAAGTGGGACTAAATTCTCTTTCCTAATTAAGGTTCTTATCATCGTCTATTAATGTTAAAGGCTTCGAGTGTGTCGGGTTAATAGTTTTCCAGGACTTCCAACAGTTTCCACATAACACATGTGAAGTTGAAACAGGCGAATTAAAACGCTTTTCTCGTTTATTTGCGGCAGGCAGTTCAAACCGCCAAAGTAACCTCGTGATTGCACGCGCCACTGAGCACATGCCGACCACGGCGGGCCGTGCTCGATTGGAACCAATTGACCAAAAGAATACTTGTGGACACTAAATTACATATATTGCTGCATCAATAACGCAGGTTGTCAACAAATTACGCCAGTGATCGAAGTCGTCCGACTCACCAGCGAGGTAAAATGCCAATGTTGGCCCGTGCTAGGGCAGTCGACAAGTTCCAAGACCGGACAAGACTAGCTCGTGTGGAATCTTCCCACGAGGCTCCGGCCCTCTGGCGGAGAGCGTATCCTCGCGCTGGAACGTCGACGCTCGTCGATTCCCCAGGCCTTAAAGATTGATGACTTGTGATGAAAGAATGTGTGGAGAGAGGACCGAGCCAAGCAAAGCCGCTCGCAAAAGGGGCCCAGCGTAAGTAGGAGTGATGAAACTGTCGTAGCCGTCTCGCCCATGCCCACAGCAGTGTCGCTGCTGCCCGCAGCAGTGTCGCTGCTGCGTGGGCGCACTCGGTAACAATGAAAAAAGCGTGAAATCGCTGAGAAACAAACCGAAGGAAACAGAGCTGGGACGAGTCCCCACACATAGTTTAACTGATAACGGAATTTTTCTTTTGCTGAATAATATTTTTCGTGCTCATGTGGTTTTCAAGCCTTTCATGGTTCTAGAAAGCCTTCCTTTTTGTTATAGAGTGTCTTCAGATCCTACTTAAACCACTGGTGACGATGAATTTTGAAGCGAAAAGCTTCACTACGCCAGCTTTTCGAGCCGTCAGCGGGGCCGCAAGTTTGACCTTGAATGTACCTAGACGTTAAACAAGAAAATAATAATAATAATTTGTTTCTTTAGGGAAAGAAAATGGCGCAGTATGTCATATATCGTTGGACACCTGAACCGCGCCGTAAGGAAAGGGATAAAGGAGGGAGTGAAGGAAGAAAGAGGTGCAATAGTGGAGGGCCCCGGAATAATTTCGACCACCTGCGTATCTTTAATAATAATAATAATAATAATTGGTTTTTGGGGGAAATGAAATGGCGCAGTATCTGTCTCATATATCGTTGGGCACCTGAACCGCGCCGTAAGGGAAGGGTAAAGGAGGGAGTGAAAGAAGAAAGGAAGAGAGAGGTGCCGTAGTGGAGGGCTCCGGAATAATTTCGACCACCTGGGGATCTTTAACGTGCACTGACATCGCACAGCACACGGGCGCCTTAGCGTTTTTCCTCCATAAAAACGCAGCCGCCGCGGTCGGGTTCGAACCCGGGAACTCCGGATCAGTAGTCGAGCGCCCTAACCACTGAGCCACCGCGGCGGGGGCGTATCTTTAACGCCTGTCTCACATATCTTTAACGCCTGTCTCACATATCTCGATGGACATCCGAACCGCGCCGTAAGAGAAGGAAAGTGAAATGAAAGTTGGTTTTAAGGTAAGGAAGTTACGCCTGCCTCACATATCTCGACGAACACCCGAACCGCGCCGTAAGCGAAGGAAAATGAAAGTTCCTTTTCACAAAAGAAAATGACGCCTGTCTCACATTGCGCCATTTCCTTTCCCCCCAAAAATGAATTTCCTTTTTCAATTTGGCTTTCTGAAATTATCTGCAGGCTTTCCGCATCGTTTGAAACCGGATTTGGTACCATATCTCCGCATACAATGAGGAGTAATACTATATTAAGCTATATTAAATATGTACTCTTGTGTGAGTGCCTTTAATGTAGTTTCGAAGAAAGTAAGATGGATAACAAAGAAAAAAAATGGCGACTACTGCGTGTGTCAGTATGGCTATCTATGGAAACCGTTAGTCGCTCGGTCATAAACGCAGCCAGGGAGGTGCAGCTTCTTGCTATAATAAACTGCACATCTCCAACTCATTCCACCCAAAACCAAAGATTTTCCTCGGATGTGTCGACGACTGCTTCGCCGTCATCAAAAAATCTGAGACTCAA
This sequence comes from Amblyomma americanum, assembly GCA_030143305.2. Classification (NCBI taxonomy): domain Eukaryota; kingdom Metazoa; phylum Arthropoda; class Arachnida; order Ixodida; family Ixodidae; genus Amblyomma; species Amblyomma americanum. The sequence goes on along the minus strand of JARKHS020011004.1, from coordinate 126,143 downwards.
AATTTCCTTCGTCATTTAAACTCCGTAGAACCTGACATTCATTTCACGCTAGAGGTGGAACAAGAAAGCTCCCTGCCGTTTTTGGGCGTCCTTGTGTCCCGAAACTGCAATACCCTTCAATTCTCCGTATACCGCAAACCAACCCACTACGGCCGGTATCTCCATTTCTCTTCGAACCACCCGACAGTCCATAAAACATCAGTGGTGAAGACGCTGTTCAGAAGAATTGAGACACACTGCAGCACCGAACTTGACAGAAAAAAAGAACAACGCACGATATTCAAAGAACTCATCATGAACGGCTACCCAAAAGACTTTTTTCAAAAAACCATTCGACGTCAAAAACACAACATTCGTCAAGAAATCAACGCACAAGACCAACGCCGCCACCAATATACGTCACTTTACCTTATGTCGGAGGTGTCAGCGACACCATCGCCCGAATCCTGAAAAAATCGGGTCTCCAGGTTGCGCACAAGCCCACAAACACTGTTGCGCTTTGCCTACCTGTTCCCAAAGACCGGCCGCCGAGAGAGAGAGCCGAAGGCATTGTCTACCAAATTCCATGCGCCGACTGCGACGCAAGCTACATCGGCGAAACCAAAAATTTCAAAGAAAGAATTCGGCAGCATAAGAACGACGTCCGCAAAATTCGCAAGAGAGCGCAATCCAGTAGCCGAAAATTCCGAGGACTCCGACAATAGAATCAACTTTGAAGAGACCCGCATCCTCGGAACCGAAACAAATTACCACAAGAGGCTCCTTCTGGAATCCTGACATATCCAAACCACCCCGAACAATATCAACCGCACAAAAGGAAACCTGCCCCCAGTGTATGCCCAGGGACTTCGCTCTTCAACGCAACGAAAAAAAGTCGCCATTCAGCACCTCCCTGCAGTGCGCCAGCGTGGCAAAATCATGTCAGCAGATTCCTTCAAAAAGTGTTGAATGGCCTCAAGATAAATGATCCATTTTTGGCGAGGAGTTCTATGAATGTAATTAATTTCCTAAAGGAGAACCAAGATGTAAGATACGCCTTTTCGGTTGATGTTGACGACCTTTTCTATTCTGTTCCGCATCAAGAACTGTTTGCTGCTGTCAAGGAATGTATTGACGATAACGGAACCGTTCAATTTCAAAATGTGTCGGGGATAACTGTAGATAATATTTTAGCGCTTTTAGAATTTTATTTGTGTATTACGTTTATCGCCTTTGACAAGGAGTTTTATCTGCAAAAGAAGGGGATATGCATTGGGTCATGCGTCGCCCCGGTTTTATGTGACATTTTTTTAGCATGCATTGATCGCCATTTGAACTATCATTTTAAGCAATCTAAGATTGACTGTGTTCGAAAAGTGTTTCGTTATGTGGATGACTTTTTAATTGTTTTAGACAAGCATTGTGCCATTCCCAATGAGGATACGCTTATGAGTGTACTGCATGACTTCAAAAAGCATGGAAGGGGGCTCACTTTCACGTATGAGCTCCCGGTTGAAAACAGCCTGCAGTTCTTGGATGTGGGATTAAGGTTTATGAATAAGCACGTGTGCTGGTCTTACTTGCCCAGAGCACAAAAAGAACTTTTGCCTTATAGTTCATCCCATTCAAAGATTGTGAAGAGAGGGATCGCAAAACTCTGCTTAGAGTCTGCACTCTTAAAATCCTGTGTGCATAATATGCAAGATAGTTTTGAGAACCAATTGGCTAGGCTTGAGGCCGCCGGCTTCCCTGACTCGGTAGTTGTCGCTGTTGCAGAAGCGTTATTGAAGAAGTTGAAGCCCGGAACTCGGAAGGAGGCAATAACACCCCCGCAGGCTAAAGTAAAACCTGCAGTGATGCCCTACGTGCACAAACTATCTCATGGCCTCAAAAAGGTGGCAAACCGGCACAATGTGCCGTTGGTCTTTTCAGCCCCTCGGAAGCTAGGCCAGTTGGCCCGACGCATCACAGGTGATGGCAAGAAACCTGGGTGTAAAAAGAGGCACGGGAACCGCTTTGCGGAATGCGCCACAGGCGTTGTGTACGAAATTCCCTTGACGTGTGGCAAGTCCTACATAGGGCAAATGGGGCGCTGCGTCAACGACCGTCTCAGGGAACACGAAAGAGATTTAAGGAATAGGGAAGGTGCTAACCTTGTTGAGCACTGCGCAACTTGCAAAGATTGCACACCGATGTTTTCGGCAGTGAGGATTCTAAGCAGAAGCAAATTAAAAACAACCCGTGAAACGATAGAGGCATACTATATTAAAAAAGCTGGGTCAGAGTGTGTCAGCGATACCTCAGTCATTCTGTATAATACAGAAAAGGTGTTCCTGTCAAAGTTTCTGCGATAAAGATATGATGAGATTGTTTTTCCTATTTTTCCCTTTTTTGGTTCTTTTACGGTGTGCGCCTGCGCTGGTCTGAGAGTATTTAAGCTGTGTGTGTGACTCTGAATAAACAGTTGTAAGTCAGCGCTGTGTTCGTCCTTGTTCGTCCTTCTTTTCTGTCTTCTGTCTTCTTTTCCTTGGCTAAAAACGTGCCGTTGCGCTGAAGAACTATGAACTTCAGCCTAAACCCCCTCCCCCGCGCCTTGCGCGACTCAGCTCTCGTTCTTTTCACCCGCCCCCCCTCCCCTCCATACTTAAAAGACGCTAGCTTCTGCCCTCAGTCACCCCTGATAAAGGAGCCGAGTCGGCTTCGAAACGTTGGGTTAAAGTTAAAATTTTTGGTCGGAGATGTGCAGTTTATTATAAGTCTTCAAACCCAACCAGACAGGTAAATCTGTCAAAATAGTTTACTTTTCAAGCTTCTTCCTATGGACCAGGGTTAACCAGAACTAAACCACCATAATTTCTTGGTCACGTGATAGCAGGAACATGCTTATTTATTAATTGATGTATCTTATTCATGAAAAGAAACGAGTTATCTTCAATATAACATTCTGAAAAATATAAAAAAACAACGTGCAGAAATGACTGAGCTTCAATTTAATGGCCGAGAAGTTACCTTTATAACACAGTTTTGATACTCTTCTTTTTTAATTCTTGTGCGGCGATAAGAAAGTGGATGTGGATTTAATTATGAAACCATCATTGTGTACCGATAAATGAAGCAGCGGCGAGAGGCTATCAGTGCGGGAAATTGGAACAAAATCGAGAATGAAGGAAAAATTAATGCTTTGTATTGTCGGATTTGATACGAGATATGACACACCAAAGGTTGGATACGTGTTAACACAGTAACTTTTTACGGTTTTTTTTTTTTGTCTTCAGAGGAGGAGAGATAGGACACGGTTTTTGGAGGAAAATTACAGTCGCCAAAAAGGAGGTTGGGATTGTGTTGATGCAAAGCCTTTACGACGCGGGGTGCTCCGTTGAAGGGAGCAACAAAGAAATCGTTTGCATCGGGTGGTCTGTACCAAACTCCAAACATTACGACAGGAAACGAATAGTGGCAATGTGTGAAAAATGCTTCCGGGGGAGATAGAAATTTTATTTCGTAACAAGCGAATAATGGCTTCCGATGCGTACGCTACCTTTTAGCCTGTTTATTCTATCGTGTCAGAACTATTGTACTTCAAGTACAGAAAATACATTTTAAGTCATGAGCCGATTTACTTAACCATGCTTCGAAGTACGATTATGTTACGCTACATCGCACGCAGAACGCTTTCAAGGCCGTCGAGTTTGAGTGGGAGGCTACGGATATTAGAACGAAGGACAAGGAGCTTATAGCTTCAGCTCAACGGGACATTTATTCAATAGCTATATGCCGAGGCTCTATAGCATATTGAATAAATGTCCCGTTGAGCCTCCCTTTCTAAATGAACAGTTCATTCATTCATTCATTCAACAGCTATGCAGTATGGGCAGCAGCTATGCCTATTTCTTCTTCTTGATTTCGACTATGATGTCGAAACACGTACCAGTGAATATGTACCACTGGTGTCCACGTCTATCAGATATCCGGTCATTTTAGCTCTTCTGCGATCGAAGGCAAAGTGTTCCGAAAACACTGCACTCTACACTCTAAACACCAATGCGCCCATGTGGGAGTAAAAAGGAGAATAAGCTGTCCTCTAGTACATACCCATTTATCGAAAGAAGTGGGCTAGAGGACGGCTTACTTCCTTTATTACTCCTTCCTGTTTATAGTGTAAGTGCACGGTGCGTCCGGTTACAACCATCTACTGACGACGGCACGCGCTTGAAGGCGATAAGCGCAGCTTCGCATAAACTGCTGGTGTTCGGCGCGACAGGTCGGAGCAGTGCCAAACGTCATGAAAGCATTGTGTTTTGCTCGTTTTGTCTCCACTAGTGACCTTGGGCTGATAGAGCTCTCTGTTCTGTGTACTTCCTGGAAGCCCCGCATCTTTATTGTCACGGCGCTTCCTGGGAACATGTCCTTCGCCGGTTCTCTCCAGTTTCTACTGCAGCACGTGGTAGGTACCTTACCTTTAGGTAGTCGCTTTCATGGGCGTTGCACTTTATATGAGAGTCTTGTCAAGCGCGTGCGTTTATCGGCGCCAGAACGCTGGCAGTCCGGAAGCGGATAGAAGTGTCGAACAGCCTTTATCAAACGGAGGTATAATTCGTTTATCATTGTTTCTCTTTTTTTCTGAAATAATCGACGCCTACCATCGGTTGCGTCGGCACATGCACATGGGTATTGAGTACTGTGAGTTGTGAGAAAGAGCTCATGGACGTACGTACCGATAAGCCAGAAGAGGCCGCTTAGTGAGGGCTTCGAATTTCAGAACACAGAAGGACACCAACTAGAAGAAAGGCAATTCGGTCGTTATTGACATGATTTTCTGTGCACTCACTAGACATAAATGTTATTCACTCAATTTATTTAATTGTAGATCACAACTGTTGTTGCTTTGCTCATTTGCGTGAGCCTAGCAATAATTTGTAGCCATATTCCGGACTCCAAAGGTACTGTGTGGGTCTTCAGCTCTCTTCAGTTTGTAGAAGTGAAAATCGACCTTTCTTGGAGTCGTGAAAAAGACGTGTGTCTTTTATATAAAAAGGCGATATAAAAATGAAGCAATCAAAATACACACCACTTGCAGCGAGCTTTAGAGCAGTTACTTTTGGGGAATGCGGGGAAGAAAAGCCGGTGGTTTTATGCAAACACCTTAAATGTAGATTGACAGCGCCATTGAGCATAGCTGCCTTCGAATCAGCAGCGACTGTCTGGCGTACTTTCATTGCATTCAATGCGAAGTTACGCTCGGCTGACAAGGTGCTTCTCTTGTAGAAATAATTTTTTTTTTATCGTTATGAGTGCTCCAGCTTTGGAGCACTGCATAATGTGTAGATCAACCTTTTCTTACTACTTTTCGAAAGGACACAAACGCACGCTTTTAATAGATAGCGTTAAAGGCCCCTTTCATCAGTAAATCTGGTGATGGCATAGTGAGTGAAAAATGGCGGGCACGGCTCTGGCAGGTGGTCCCCGGACAGCTACATAGGAGGCAGATGAGCCACTTAGGTCATGTGACCTGGCGGCATCATCACAACCTGCCGACAGGTTAGTGAGCAAACTGCCCATTGTAGCAGGTGGCAGTTAAACTATTGACTGATCGCTCGGGAAAAGCAACCTGGGCAATCTGAGTCCCACTGCTAGGAGCACCTGCCGTAGCAGGGCAGTGGTGCATCGCTTAATCACTTCACCACCCCGCCAGGAGGGGTATGAAGACTCCCAGAGATTTATGAACGTAAAGTAGACAATGACCTCTTGCATACATGGGAATGTAACCTTAAGGCGCAGCTTATAAGAGTTCCCTTCAATTTTTAACTCCCTCGTATCACACGGTGCAGAGTTTGAATAAGGCGTCTAAATATTTGGTTTTGCGGCGATAAGTCAGAATAATTTAGTTTTTGCCCCAGTTTTTCTCAACGTCGGACACACGCTCCGCTCCTTAGCAGTTCTCATTGTTTTACAATTACAGCAGGAACGGAAATAAGTTTTAAAGTTATTTCGCTAGTTCATAAAATTTTCAATGCACCTAAGTGAGTTTTGGTTTATGAACTGTGCTCGTTTGCATTCATGCGCAGTATCCAAAGAGTGCGCAATAGATCAATACTGAACATAGTTTCACCTGCTGCTGCAAATAACTCGCCATAGCCACGCTTTTTTTCTCGCCATCAGCGGGATGCTAAGTGTGACTTCAGTTACGGTTTTCGTTTTGATCAACTTTTTTATATACTGATGCCAAAACAGTAGATGGCTCACCGAGAGAAAAACCCAGCGTCACCCAAAAAGGTAGCGTTATAAAACCTGCGATTGGTCGAAACGGTGTGACTTCATCAAATGCGGTAAAATGCGAAGTGTTAAACTATATTATTAAGTAGTATATAGTACTACACTGACTTCTAAGGAATAGAATAGAATTGGAATAGAAAAAGAACGGATAGAATTTGAATGCCTTGAGTCGACTCCAACCCGGACCGAGGCAGCTACCTTCAGACAGCACATATCAACGCTTCCTGCATTAATCTGCCCTTAGAATGACTCACCAGGTTGCCCAGTGGTGTAGTATTGGGCCAAAGTTGGTGACTACCAAAGTTGTCGCACAGTTGCGGGGCTGGTTGCGTTCTAATCTGCACGAGATGTAGCACAGAACTGCTAGTCGTATCGGCAGTCAGCCGTCAAGAGAGAGTCGAATCGTCGATTTCCAAACGCAAGGGTGTCCTATGCGAGCAGGTCGATCCCGTATTTCAAGCTCGTTGTTGGATCAAAGCGATGCTTTCGTATTGTAGCACGTAAACCAGCGTTTAAGTGTCCCCTACATTTTTTTTTATTTTACCTCATTTGTCCTGTCATCAACTTAATCATCGGTGGGGTTTGAAAAAAGTGGGAACTAACAAAGAGCATTATCAATGGTCGTGGACGTCTTCGATGCTGTGTTTAAAATGAGAGCGGGATGCCATCATAACAGATTAGACGAGAAAGTCCTTCCGGTCATTGGCTGTTCGTGGTATGACTGCTGATATATGACAATATGCGCGCGCTTAAAATAAACGGCGTTTGAACGTCTGTGCCCCTGGAAGGCGGTACGGGGGTCCGATGACCGAGTTGTGCAATGGAAGACTGAAAAATGTGTATAAATGCAAATTCCTAGGAGGAGGAGGAGGAAATCACTTTAATTTCCATCAGAAATGATATTCCCCCAACCCCCTCGGCACTAGGCCGGGGAGGTAGGAGGTACGCTTTAGATGCTGGCCTGTAGGTCTTGCGCCTCGGTGGTCTCTTCTGCCAGTCTCTTCTGCCAGCACAGGGTCCGAACTACGCAGCAGAGTCTCCCAGGATTGTTTAATAATAATTGGTTTTTGGGGGAAAGGAAATGGCGCAGCATCTGTCTCATATATCGTTGGACACCTGAACCGCGCCATAAGGGAAGGGATAAAGGAAGAAGTGAAAGAAGAAAGGAAGAAGAGGTGCCGTAGTGGAGGGCTGCGGAATAATTTCGACCACCTGGGGATCTTTAACGTGCACTGACATCGCACAGCACACGGGCGCCTTTGCGTTTTTCCTCCATAAAAACGCAGCCGCCGCGGTCGGGTTCGAACCCGGGAACTCCGGATCAGTAGTCGAGCGCCCTAACCACTGAGCCACCGCGGTGGGGCACAGGATTGTTTAGAATTTGATACTTCGCGCCTCCAGGAGAATTTGGTATTGCGCGGGAACACATGGTTCGCCAGGATCGGGTGAGGGTATGTGTATGTTTGAAGTCGTATCCACGCGACTGCCCGCGTATTATTTAAAGACGGATCTGGGAGGGGGGAGGGGTGTTACCAGCCTACGTTACAATCTGTAATTTCCTCATATTCTGCTATGCGTTCACCACTTCCTTGCCCGGGGAGTCCTGACTAGCCTGGTGGTATAAACCTCTAGCTAGATCGTGAGCGGCCTCGTTGCCAGGGACGGCAGCATGCGCCGGTGTCCAGATAAACGTAATTTTTTCTCGCAATTTCTCGATAGTTGAGAACCTTCGCTGCCGCGGACGAGGATGACAGTAAAGCTGCCATTAAATTTTTTTTTAGCGCGAAGGCCTTTTACTTTACGGCGTGAGAGAAGGGTGGGAAGGTAAAGGCGTGATTTTAGCGCAATAGCGTTAGAGCGGACATTCCGAGGAAAAGCCGCGCGCGTTTATCGCACTAAAAAAGGATTGGTTGGCAGTCGTCGTGACGTCACGCCACAATCAACCAATGAGAGGAAGATTCCACTGACAAGACGTCCAGAAAAACAACGGATGAGAGGTTGGCACGGTGCCAGCTGCGCAGCAATCAGAGCGTGCGGAAAGTTTCCACTGCTGTACGTGTCTGACGCGTCGAGTCACGTGACCGGGTGCGTGACGTAGCTTTGCGGGTAGAGAAGCAGCTAAGGAACGCTTTTCAATCATGCCAGCTGTCGTTTAAAATGGAAAAAGAAAAAAAAGATTGCTTAACAGGAAATGAAATGCGCGGTAACTGTGCCACTTCTCTGTGGACACCCCAACCGCGCCGTGAGTGAAGGCAGGAATTCGGGAGGGAAATAGGGATGTCTAAGTTATTCCGGAGCCCTCCACTGCGTCACCTGTCTCTCCTTCCTCTTCGCCGCTTCCTAGAAGTTGCTTAAAATCAGTTGCTGGGCGAGTTGGTACTTCATGCTAACATTCACAGCGCAAGACGAACACGGACACGAGGGGAGACACCACAAAGCGCCGTTGTGGTGTCACAGGCTCCGGAATTTCGGTGAGTGGAGAGCCTGTTCGTTCGCGATGTCGTGCTATAGTAGGCCGCCCAGTGACTGGCGTCTGGAGAGTAAACGTTTGTCGTCCGCTAATAAGGTGCCTCTGGACTAGCACTTGAGGCTGCAGCAATGTGGCGTAAACGCCAAGGAGATGCATAGCTACGAAAAGGAAAGGCTGAAGCGGAATGTCATAGGCGCTGGGCGCCAGCAGAAAAGCGATCTAATGAGAACGCAGCGATTGCGGGCAGTAGAAAGAAGTTTGCTGCGGCCACTTCTAAACCAGCCCGTTCGGGTTCTTATGGGTTAGTCAGGAGTTCTCAAATTTTAAAGCGCCGACACTTTATAAGAGCAAGTCGGAAGAATGATTCTACATGCACTGTTTTGGAGTGATGCAAGAAGGGTGGTTAGGTTACACATGAGGCAATCTAAAACGACACAAGCATATTCGAGTTCCCGTCGCACCAGAGTCGTGTAGGAGAGTACCTTAAAAAACGAGAACGCGAGGGACAGGTTACGGCGTAAACAACCTAGTGCACGCTTTGCAGAGTTTTAAATGTTATCGACATGCAGAGTCTCTGGTAAAGCGCTAGAAATATGAAGGAGTTAGTTTTACGGGATTATTTAATGGGACATGAATAAGTTAGTGTTGCAGGATTATTCAATAGGTAATAAATGGGCATGATGTAGTTACAGCGATGGTCATTTTGTGGAGCATTAACACGGCGGAGGTGATTATTTGTCCGCACGGTACACAATCGTGGGCCAAAAGCCGAATATTAGAAATGACGTTAGGCTGCAAGGTATTCGAGCAGATAAGAAAATAAGAAAAAGCGGGGGTCCCAGCAAGGTGCCTTGAGGGGTGTCAGGGAGCAGTGGGATGAGGAGCGATCAATTTAGACCGGACTGAAACAAATTTTTGACGATCAATCAGGATGGAACTGGTCCAGTTCGATACAGAAGGATGTAACTGGATGCCCCGGAATTTGAAGGCGCGGGTATGAGGGACATTATTAAAAGCTATTTTTAAACCAAGAGCAAGAGCCCAGACGGGAATATTGAGGTTAGAGTGTAAATCGTGAAAAAATGGGGCAAGAAGTGTTGCACAAGAATGACCTGTACGAAATCTGTACTGCTTATGATGAAAAAAGTCCGCAGGTGATAAAAATCTGCAATTCGCAGTGGATGATGTGCTCCATGATTTCTAACATGCGCTTGTTATGGAAATGAGAAGGTAGTTATTTGCATGGGCAGCAGCGTTAGTTTTTTTTAAAGACTAGAACGATCTTTCCCCCCACCAGTACAGCGGAACGGATCCGGTCGCCAGGAACTGCTGAAACAAGCGGGATGGTAAGTAACAACTCTTATGTTTCGAATTCTTAAGCACATTAGTTTTAATGCAATTCCGTCCAATTAGGATCATTTCTTTAGTTTTTCAATTAAATCAGCAGTACCATTAGGTTCGTAACAACTCATTTCATCTGTGGCCGATCCATATCGGGTAGGTCAGTCAGGTTATCGACGGGTTCATTCGCAAAAGAGAGCCCAAAATGTAGCTTTCAGAAGTCCTGTAACCTGACATTCTTGCAAAATAGAACCGCTGCTATCCATGTAGAAACAACGTTACCGTTTCTGCTTATAATAGCGTCACGTGACCGTGGGGAACGAGAGCGGCGGTCCTGCGGCAACAGAGAGCGGGAGAATCGGCGTGGAGGCCGAACGGATCCTTCAGATGGTTCGAAAGGGGCTCGGGTCGAGAAGTTGCGAGACGAGGCGGGACTGTACAAGGAGGGGAAGACGTTGCGGGGTGGTGAATACCATGAACTGCGGCAATGGCGGGCGATGTGGCCAATGCGAGAGCACGGGAAGCAGATGGGGCGGTCACTGAACTGGGACCGACGCCACGGTTCACGGTCGGTGCCCATTGGCTGTTCTCGTCAGCGGCACGGGAGAAATAGGTACCGGACCCGTCGCTCTGCGGGACGGCACAGCGGGCTGTCTGCGGGAGAAAAACCGGCTTGTGCGGGAAGAGGCGCGCGGAAAACGTCCTGCGTTGCGCGTTTTCCCGCTAATGTGAGCGCGCCTTAACGCGGCGGATAATAATAGGTGCGGCGAAAAACAGAGGGAGGTGGCTGGGGGGTGTCAGGGCTTCTGATGGCGCACGCTGCCGGAGGGAGGTTCAGGTGAGCGAGTTTCTGCCGCACGACGGCCTGAATCAGCGACACGGCGGGTAGAGAAGTATCAGGTGCAGGTGGACGGAGCATCACAGGGGCAAGGGCTTCCATTTCACAGCAAACAATCCGGGTGACAGTGTCGGCGACGGGGACATCATCGGAGGACGCGCGGGACGGTAATCGCTATTCCTCGCAGGAAGAGGTGGCGGCCGTATTAGGGAGCCGAGAGAACTGCTGTGAAATTCGGCGGCTTTTAACCTGCTCGAAGCGACGGCATTCTTTGATGATGGTGTCCCCGGTAGTACAGTCTTTGCAAACAATTAAATTAAAAGCATCATCCGCAATCCCTTTCAGAACATGGCCCACCTTGTCGGACTCGGTCATGGTGGCGTCAACTTTGTGGCAAAGCGCCAAAACATCTTGAATGTATGCGACATAACTTTCGGTGGACGACTGGGCGCGCGACGCGAGCTGCTTTCTCGCAGAGAGCTTCCGGTAGTCGCGTCTGTCAAACAAAGTACGGAGCTTTTCTTTAAAAGTGTCTCAGCTTCGCACTTCGTCTTCTTGAGTTTCGTACCAGACCCGCACTATGCCACTCAGATAGAAGATAGCATTCGCTAGCGTCGCGGTGGGATCCCACCGGTTATAGGTGCTCACTCGTTCATACAGGTTCAGCCAGTCGTCCACATCGGTGCCGTCGTTCCCAGAAAAGGTACCGGAGTCACGGGGAGGAGCCATGACCAGGAAGGGAGCAGCAGGAGTGGTTCGTGACTCGCCGGGTGAAGCCATGATGGTAGCAGGCCCGGCCTGAGGACCGCTTCGGAGCTGCGTGGCGTGGAGATCGTCTACCCAGCACTTCCACCAAATGTTACGGGACTTCAAGCAGGTGAAGACAGGACTACATGACAGATGGCGGTGGAATGATTAAATGGCGGTGGGCCTAGCGCGAGCGCTCCGTGCCGCACCACTGCCCGCTTTGTCGTCTTCTAGTCTGTGATACTAGCTTTCCAGAAACGCTTGGAATTTGTTAGCAACACAGATTTGAGAAAAGGTGATAGCAAAAAGAGCGTTTGGTTTGTTTCTTTAACTTCCTTTATTCGTCAGCAGTCACCAGTTAAAACATTTCAAAGAAATGTTTAACCAACTAGCCCAGCACCAAGTTTTGCTAAAATACAGATTCCATGCATTGATGGTGTTGTACTCAAGTTTTAGCAAAATGAAACAGTCGGTTCTTCTTGTTGTTTAAACGCTTTAAATTTGTTTCGTACCAAGATGATTGTATGCGCGCTTTTATTAATATGTATGAACAACAGTATTAGGCACTGCATTTCGGTTTTGAAAAGTGATCGGTTGGCTCTGATGGTGAGTAGGTCACAAGTGGAGGCGTTCACGAATCAAACTAGAATAATCTTCTTTCTCATATAACGTAAGCCACTTTTTAGTTTTTGTGCCTTTAAGCAAGGTGCACAACATGGAGCCATGTATTACACGGTGATCATTTAGGTTGGACTGAAATGTTAAGGAAGGTAGCATTTAAGCGTAAGCCTCCACGGTGGCTCAGTGGTTATCGCGCTCGGCTGCTGACCCGAAAGACGCGGGTTCGATCACGGCCACTGCGGTCGCATCTCGATGGAGGTAAAATTCTAGAGGCGCGTGTACTGTGCGATGTCAGTGCACGTTAAAGAACCCGAGGTGGTCGAAATTTCCGGAGCCTTTCACTAAGCCGTCCCTCATAGCCTGAGTCGCTTTTGGACGTTAAACTCCAAATAGCCAACCACACCATTTAGGCGTGAGGTTGTTGGATGAGCAGTCATTTGTGCGCGTAGGATCATTCATTCATTCATACATATCCTCAAAGGTCTCTCTAGACATTACATTACGGAACGGGTGGTTATGGCAAACAAAGATAATAAATTATGGTGAGAGGATTTCGATGAGCCGCTTGAATGCTTGTGAGTTGATGATAGTGGTAACTTCGGTGGGCAGGGCATTCCAGTATTGTGCTGTACTCAGGAAAAATGATTTCTGAAAGGTCACAATATGGGCTTGTGGGTAATACACTTTACGTGATGGCGAATGCGGGCGATGCAATGGGCTCTTTTATCTTGTCTTTTTATGACAATTTGCGACGATCCAATGGCTAGACATGTGTTAGCAAAACAGTATTCTCTGCTATTCCTAGATAACTCGGATGGTAAGCTAAAAGAAGCGTTTGACGGAAAATTAAGTCGCCGAAAATTACATACGGGCTCCTTGGATAAGTGGTAGTTAGTTTCGGTAAGCAACCATGAAACAGGTGGTTAAAGAAAAGTGTTACCGTTAGAAGGTCAACAGGCGATGACAACGAGCACACGTTTAAATGATGCTATGCAGCGCAAGCAAACATTTCAAGTGGCGAGAGTGAGCGTACACGGGTGCAGCTCCGCGAATGACAAGCTGAGATAAAAAAAAAGCGCCATCATGTGAGCCATCCTGGTGTCTATCTTTGCGAAAGATGATGAAATTAGTAAAAGCAGGAAATATTTAGCAGCCTGTGATTGACGATTTGTCATGTTTCTCTTAAAACACTATATTGCATCTAGAAGATAATATGAGGTTGTTCAACTCCTCCGTTTTTGGACTTAATACTGCGAATGTTAATTTATCTGAACCATAAAGGTGGTCTACTGCTGCTACATGCCGTTGGTTGCTTACGTCTCGCTAGCCATTCTTTAATGCATACTAGGCTAATGGTGCTCCGGAAATGCCGGAAAGTTTTTTTTTTTTTACCAAATGGTCGAAAACACCTATTATTGAAGGCTGCGCGTCTTTCTAAGCTGAACCAACCGCCTGTGGGCGAGGCGTGTGTTGGGAGGGTAGTCCTCACTAATGCTGAAATTGAATTCATCTCTTTCAGTTCTTTGGTTCGGAATATTACAACAATCTTTCATTGAAACGACAAAAAAAAATGTTGCACTTATTCGTCTGGAATTTTTTTTGTACGTCCCATGTCTATGTGCACACGCTATGGCCCGACGCTCAAGGCTATGGCCCCAAGTAACCGGTGACTTTGAGGCGCATGTTGTAGTCCCTGAGATACGAGAGCAGTGCGACGGGATCAAGCTTCGGCACTTGAGTTATGAATTCCCTAGCGCAGACTTACACGTTGGATACGTCGGTTTTCAGGCCTGATAGACAGGAGTACTCGGACCCTGTGCTTTCCAGTCTTTTTTTGAGTTCTCTAAATGTTTTCCCATGGCCCATTCGAATAGGCTGCAGTCCCTCAAGCATAACTGTTTGCCGGGAGATTTTTTTCAGGACCTTAGCCATTTCTCACACAAGTAAGTGAATGCCTCTGCATAACGATAAACGGCGGCACCATTGCTACCCAGCAGGTGAGCTGACGTCAACTAGCAAACGGATTAGCAGCCTCCTAAATACATACTGTTATCGCCGGAGCGTCGACTGATTCGTTGCACGGAAATGCATGAATAACTTGAGCATCGAACTGTTCAAAGTAAGCACTGACGCAAGCGCTAAAGCTGCTGTCCGAATGCGTAATCATCCCCCACACTATTTTCAACTCGATGACACGCTCCTCAATGCTTATCAATGAGGTGCTCTGTTTGTCAGCGGCAGATAGCGAAGCCGAGGGAGTCGCTAACACTCGTCAAATACTTGCCCTTATTTCCTATGACTCAAGTCCTTCACCGCTTATCCCTTATTCGCCTCTTTTTAACAGCGTAAGGCAGTGAAGCCGCGTCGGTGGCAAATGTTCATCTTCCTGTTTTTTTTTAATTGTAACGTTGAACTCAACTGTTTAGGTTCACCACTCAGATTTTCAAAACGTGAAGAGCCGTACAGAGTTCAGCTAGGGCATTGTCTACGGCTGGTTTTGCCCGGCAACAGACTGTGTCATAAATCCGGAGATATAAGAGACCACTAAATTAGTTAACTGAAAGGTGCCTACTCTCTCTAGTTTAGAGAAATGTTCCCTCAATTCGGTACATATTCGCGGTGCTCAACGGGTTCAAAAGAACACATATTTGAACTCTTCGCGCTCATAAATGACGCACCACCAAAAATAAGTACATTTTATTGAAGTCCAGGTGCGTAAATCCTACCATGACATGGAAGTACTTGTTCTTTCCCGTACGCCAAGTAAAGTAGTTTGCGCGGCTGCGGCAATATACACATTTAGTATGTCATGTGCCGTCTTAGCGTTACCATCACCAGAGTACCGGGAGCCCGCGTACCGTTCGTGCGCATGAGCAAATCACATTCGAGGTGCTAGATGGTTCCAGGTACCCGCCAGCTGCAGAAACATCTGCCGCATCCGGACCAATCAGAGCGTGCGCACTGGTGGTGGGCGGGCTGCCGGTATTCCGGTAACAGTAACGGTAACACGGTACACTGTATGCTAAAGATGTCAAACAACTCGCCGGTGGTGATAGTAGTAAAAGGTTCTCGGCGGTCGTCGGTGTTCAGAACGGCCATCAATCGCGGCTGCATTTCGCACGACATCGACATTTCGAGATAAGAAGCCCAAAAACATCTCCAGTAGCCATTAAGATCTTGTAAACAGTTCCGAAGAGTTCCATCATTCTAGGAACGTCTGTTCTCACTCTGAGACAATTTGACAAGGCTCCTCGCTGACAGAGGTATGTGAGGATTGTAACCAAACAACAAAGAAAGCAAACAACGTATCGCGGCATACTTTTCGCTTATGGCGACCAAGCATCTCTTTATCAGACAGCTCGGGGCGTATCAGGATGGGTAGCTACAATGCCAACACAGCATTCTTGAGCACAGGTAGGATGCTTCGCCACGTGTTCTTTGTGTATACGGCAGAAGATACGCTATCACGAAAGCAAAGAGACAAAGTAGCGACTATTATTCGGCCGATGACAATGACCGCCGGCGCTGAGATTTTCCTTCGCTCTGGGCACAAGTTTACCTTCACAGACCACGTATGCTTGAATTCCTGTTCTCATGCCAGCTGGCTGCTGACGAGGACTCATCAATCCACATAGAAGCATCGCATTAATCCTTTCTACGCAAAACTGCGTCAGCACCTTACTACCACGGTCTTCCAGCGACAACAGCACTCCTGCAGTTGGGCACTAACTGAAACCGAAAGAGACCTTTGACTTCCCGAAGAAAGTAATACGAACACACGAAGCAGTTTTGTCGTAACTTCGTTGTAAACAAGCACAATCATCAAACATGTGTCTCTCAACTTGTGCTGCGGCATATTTGGCACGAAATTATTAGGATCGTACTTTTTGAAGACCCACTGACTGGAAGATATTGCCAGTTGTTGTAGTAGTTGTTGTCGTCGTCGTCGTTGTCGTCGTCGTCGTCGTCGTCGTTGTTGTTGTTGTTGTTGTTGTTGTTGTTGTTGTTGTTGTTGTTGTTGTTGTTGTTGTTGTTGTTGTTGTTGTTGTTGCTGTTGTTGTTGTTGTTGTTGTTGTTGTTGTTGTTGTTGTTGTTGTTGTCGTCGTCGTCGTCGTCGTCGTCGTCGTCGTCGTCGTCGTCGTCGTCGTCGTCGTCGTCGTCGTCGTC
Source organism: Amblyomma americanum (assembly GCA_030143305.2). Taxonomy (NCBI): domain Eukaryota; kingdom Metazoa; phylum Arthropoda; class Arachnida; order Ixodida; family Ixodidae; genus Amblyomma; species Amblyomma americanum. Next base: position 109,707 of record JARKHS020011004.1, on the reverse strand, counting down.
GTCGTCGTCGTCGTCGTCGTTGTTGTTGTTGTTGTTGTTGTTGTTGTGATCGTCGTCGTCGTCTCTGAAGCGATGGTACATGCCCACGGTGGAGGACCGGCCAGCGTTTGGTGCATAACAAAACAGGAGAAAAATTCATGCAGACTTATTTCAAGAAGCTCGTAAATAAAAATAGAGGAATCTGGGAAATGGAATAACGATTTTTATAAGTTTTCAGATTGGAATGAAAATCGAGGAATGAAAAAGTTGGGGGTTAAAATTAATGAAATAAAAATTATAATGATGATAAATAAAAAATATTTGAAAGACTGTAAAGGGAAAGAAGAGTTAACACGAAAATATGCCGGTCTCGATAACACACCTGTGGAGAAGCTCACACGCAAACTTAAGGGTATGCCCTTTGACGGTTGCACCGAAGGAAAGAGAGGAGGATGGGAAGAGTAAACGGCAGCCCTAATCGAGCGAGGGGAATTTGCAAACACTTAATTATCTGCAGTGCAAACCACCGGCAGGAAAGAATCAAATGATCTAAGGATTCAACGTCCTGCATGACGCACATCGATTCGACGGCGTGAACCTAGAACTGCATAAATATAGGTTAAGACGAGGAATCCTGCACCGCAACAGCGTCGGGGAAACCTCAAATTGCCTTGAAGCACATGAAAGAACGTTACATGACAATTTTAAGTGTTCATATTCCACGTTTGTGAGGATGGGCTCATGGCTCAGGTTCTGGTGTAGTCGGAAACGTTCATTACGGGACGTGGTCAGAAGTGTGAGGTTTGGAACAACGCGGGCAACAGACCCATTGATAACCGATTTCACTAATATATCTGCCATTTAATTCGAAGTAATGCCACAGTACCCTGCAATCCATTGGAAACGCACTTCTTGCGCATGAAGGGGCGCAAAGAAAATTAGGGATCGGTACAAGAGACTAGGCCTCGAGCTTTCAAGTCCTGCCAAAACTAAGAGGCAGTCCGAAAGAATTATCATAGGAGAAATATAGCGGAAAACTTTTTGAAGGGCCAAACTAACAGCGAGAAATTCAGCACAAAAAATTGGCGTATAATCTGAGACCCGGACAGAATGACACCAACCTAGTGCATGGGAATAAACACCTGTTGCTGCTTTGTCGCTATGTTGAGAGGCATCTGTGAAAAAAAAAACTGCGTGGTTCGGATACTGTAACAGATATTCTTCGAGGAGACCGTTTAGCACATTGGCAGTCAAGTTCTCAGCATATTGCGGCAGCGTATGGTCGAAGGAAACAGCTGGAGCAGCCTGCACATTGCTAACGCATTGCACGGACATAAGCGAGACTGCAATTCCAGACAACAGGCACTCTGTAAACAGAAATTGATGCAGCTTGTATTGCGGCCAATGTTTATTAGAAACAAAGCTGGGTGATTTTAGAGAGAGTAGTTGACTTCTTCATCTTTCCTTGACTGTTGACAGAGCCTGGTTTCAGCATGGCGAGGCGTCAGCTAATGCCTTGCCCCATGCCTTGAACGACCTCAATCAACATTTATCACAACAGTGTATTGAACGGAGTGCACCTGCACCCTGTCTGGCGAGGTATTCTGTACTAATTTACCTAGAGCTTTACCTTAACGCGTGTATCCCTCATGAACAAAGTGATAAAATTCCAATTAGGAGTGCTGATAATTCCAGTGAGGAGTGAGGACAGATGTTCGATGTGCGCAAAACATTAGACGAACCACGTACATGGGAGAAACACAAGGACTGGCGCAGCACCAACAACTATTTTATTTTTCTCAAGCCAATGCATATATATACATTTTTCCACACCTGCGCGAGCGAACAAAAAAATTTCAGTCATGTGAGGTTACTGGCAACGACGCGAGCACAAAAACTTCAATTCGGCTGAGTAAAGCGATAAGGAAGTATCACTGACACATCCTTCAGCTTTTTTCTTAACATGGAATGCTTCGGGAGCCAGCCGCGCTTGTTCATTTCTGCTGCTGCCCAGAATCGCCGTCTCTTGGAATCGCGATGCAGAATTGCTGCAGTTAATAATATGCGACACAAGATGTGCACCTTTGTTCCTTACATTTAGCGGATGCTCCCTTAGTCGCTCACTTATGCAGCACCCTGTTTGCACGTTGTAGTACGTCTTTCCACACGAGAGTGGGAAAGCACACACGACTCCGGTGGTGCCAGGGACGAAGGCTGTCCCATGCCTGATTTGGCAGCCATGCCTTCCATCAACGCACATGCGGGAGCACAACTTGGAAAGCTTGTTCGGCGCAGAAACACGCCAGAAGGACTCTATGCCTCCTATCCACCCTATTGGGTTGGTGGGAGCCCTTATGTAGGTAAGGCCTCACCACTGGCCAGTAAGTTCCGTATTCGGTCGCCCTCTCATTTGGAGCTCTTGTTTTATGCTTCCGGATCAGGGCCTCAGGCACAGCTGTCAAAAGAGACACAAGGTAACCTGCTACCAGAAGCCGGCGCACTTGGTTATCAAAACTTGCTTGCAATTTATGCACACACGATTATCTGAGGGCCGATTTCATACATGAAGAAGCTATGCCCCTTTTCACGATCTTTGAGTGAGCAGATCGACTTAAAAGGTAAAAGTTCCTTCTTTGCTCGTGGTAGGTATTCCCGGCATGTGTGGCGTTCACAGACCGCAAGCTGGATGTCTAAAAACTGCAAAGCATTCCTGTGGGGTAGCTCGTGGGTAAAAACAAGACCTTGTCCGTGTTGCTTAAAATCACGTAAAACTTTATTAATCGTATCCTAGTTGGAATAGTGAGCCTTCAAAACAGCTAAAAAGTCGCCAACTACATAGAAACCCTTAAAATCCTCTCTGCTTTGAAAACATGGTCTAAATAACGGTCAATACAAGCTAAAATATATCCCAGAGCACTGGAACAAAACACGAACCAATACCAATGCCATTCCGCTGTTAAAATGGCTGGCCATTAAAAACGATAAAAGTAACCTTAAGGTAGTATTCCAACAGATTTTTAAAATTTCCCACGGAAACTCCGGCAGCATTCTAGAAGGCAATTACATCGTTTTCTTCAATGCATAATTTTACCGTACACAGTAATGAGGAAGGGTGTCAGGCAGGGAGACACGACCTGTAAACTGCTTTTTTACCTCCCCTTTATAGGAGTCATTCCGAGATCTCAATGGGGAAAATTGGGAATAAGATTTAATGAAGGATATCATCACTGCTGACATTTCCTTGCTAAGTAACTGCGAGTTCAAATTGCGGATCTTGAACAAAGGCCTAGATACTGATCCGGAGTTCCCGGTTTCGAACCCGACCGCGGCGGCTGCGTTTTTATGGAGGAAAAACGCTAAGGCGCCCGTGTGCTGTGCGATGTCAGTGCACGTTAAAGATCCCCAGGTGGTCGAAATTATTCCGGAGCCCTCCACTACGGCACCCCCATCTTCCTTTCTTCTTTCACTCCCTCCTTTATCCCTTCCCTTACGGCGCGATTCAGGTGTCCAACGATATATGAGACAGATACTGCGCCGTTTCCTTTCCCCAAAAACCTGTTATTAATATTATTATTAAGACCTGGACAGGCAAATCATAACGGCCGGTCTAAAATCACTATGCAGAGTACCCGCCGCGGTGGCTCAGTGGTTAGGGCGCTCGACTACTGATCCGGAGTTCCCGGGTTCGAGGAGAACCGGCTCGGACGTGGCGTGGATCGGACGCTCGCGCGAACGCTCCTCGCTTCACCCATGCCCACCGCTGAATTCAGCGACGGTCAACACCGCTCTTGCCTGGATTTCGTCTTCGAAGCTCGGATAACGCCGTCGGACGCATCGGCAAGTCCCTTTTTGCCTGTTTCTGCGGACTTTTCTGCGTTTCGGCTCTCGCCGGTACGCACGGCCCGCTAGGCCCACGCCAGGCCTAGCGACCCCGCTCTGACGGGGCTGTGCCGCATTATCTGAGTGGGATCTTCCTCCAACACTGGATATGGAAGTCACCGTGGAGGGGGCTGACATTAGCCCCGCAGAAGTTTCGCACCAATATGGTTGGTTCACCGTCGGTGACTCGAAACGCTCCGGTCACGAACGCCAATGGAATAACCCCGCGGCACACAATGGAACCGATCGCGCCCAGGGACAGGGCAGCATGCGGCACTCTGCCGACTCCTCTGCGAAAAAGCTTGGCCGACGACTTGCTCGACAATCGGTGGCGTCGAACCTACCTCGCCTACCCAAGGGCCTAACCAAGGTGATATTCCGGCCATCGGGCGGCCTCCGTATACTCGAGAGCTGTGGCCAACTCGGCATCTTTCAACTCATCCGGGACGCCGCGGGCCTCACCTTGGCGGAATCATCTGAAGACTGCATGCTACTCAACTTCAAGCAACACACCATACTGGTGGCCACCCATTCCGCGGTACGAGTGGAACGCTACTTAAACATCAAGGAGCTCATCTACGGCGCGAACAAGATCGCCATCACCTCGTATGTCGCCACGCCGGATGGCAGTGGTAAAGGAGTGATCCAAGGCGTTCCGAAACATCTATCGGACGCTGACATCCTTGCGAACCTTCAGCATCCAAGGAATCCTCCAATATGTGGAGTCCGGCGCATGGGTGCGCAGTCGCAGACGGTCCTCATTCTCTTCAACGGTGAGCGAGTTCCCCGTTGGATCAGCTTCGGTGGTGGCATGATTCGCTGCTGCCTCTACAAAAAAAAAATACGAAGTGTGTTCTTTGTGCGGACAACTCGGACATCGCAGAGACGTTTGCCCGGACCCGAAAAACGCTCGCTGCCGCGGATGCGGCGTGGCCAATCCTCCTGAGACACATAGCTGCGAGCCCGAGTGTGCCTTGTGCGGTAAGGGCCATGAACTGGGCAGCAACAAATGCCGCGAAATCTACCGCACTCCATACATTGTCAGCAAACGCCGCTGAGAACAGGAACGCCAACATCTGACCCAGCATAGCCAAGAGTCACCGCAGTCTAAAGAGCGACGCAGCCGCTCCAAAAGCAGGGGACGAACAAATTATAGACATCGATCCAGCTCCTTTCCACGACTGGAACCGAGAGGCCGGTCCGCCTCCAAATCCAGGACTCCTTCACACCAGCCACGGAACCCCGGTTTGAACCAGGACGCCGTCGGCACGCAAAAGGTAGGCTGGGCAGATAAAGCCTCCCAGAAATCTAACTCCAACCCCTCTGAGCTAGCAGACCTGAAAGTGCTGGTAGGGAAATTACTTCGTGAGGTCGAGGACCTAAAGAAAGAAAATGCCGCTCTAAAACAGCAACAAATGCAGGCTGGGTCACCGCCTACGACCGATGGCGCCAATAAACCTACCCCCTCTACCTCCGCCGGAGCGGACATGCATGCTGAATCAACGCGGGCACCCCCGCCTAAGCGAAAAGCAGGCGATTGCCTGTCTGAAGGCCAAACACTAGCCGAAACCATTCACAAAATTGAAGAAGCGCAAACGCAGACTAACAGCACCCTCATTCAAGTGCAGCTTACAATGACTTCCATCATGGAAGAATTATGCAGACACCGGCAGGAATTAATTAACTTAGGCAGCTGGCAGCAGGAAGCAGAGAGCAGGCTCCTTCCTCACAAAATTCGCAAACCCGCTTCTTCTGAAGCGGTATCCGACTAGCAACAACATGGCGCCACAACCCAATTACACCATCTGGCAGTGGAACTGCCGAGGATTTAGCCGCAAACGAGCTGTACTCCAACAATTCCTCAACAATAGGGACGGACCGGACTTAATCGCACTACAAGAGACACAAACTAATAGCAAGCTAGCTGGGTATCAATCCTTTTCATCGGGGGGTGGAACGCTTGGAGTCACGACTCTTGTCAAACGAAATATTGCGGTAGTACAGCACGATACCCCAGTCACAAATGTCACACACGTGCTAGTCGAATTAATTCCGCCTAGGAAACCCGACCACAGTCTGTTTGTGCTGAATGTCTATAGCAGCCCAAAGTTACGGAAAGCAAGCTTCGGCCCGCTTTTTCAGGCGACCCTGAAGCTCGCAGGCAATCACCCCGTCATTTTCACGGGAGACTTTAATGCCCAACACCCGGCTTGGGGTTACGCACAGGAGGACATTAAAGGTAGAAAACTGTGGCTCACCGCACAACAGTGTGGGTTGACTCTTCTTACAGATCCACTAGTCCCCACCCGCTGCGGTAACAGTGTTTCCAGGGATACGTCTCCCGATCTGAATTTTGCTAAAAATTCGGGCACTCCAACATGGATAAACACTCAACAAAATTTCGGCAGCGATCACTACATATTGGAAATAGTGACATCAACTGGCCCCAAACGTCGTAGCGCTCGAGCCCCCACCCTTGTCGATTGGGACACGTTCCGCGCTAAAAGAGCCGCCCGAGAAGCTGATACCCCCGAAATACTAGACATAGATATCTGGGCACAGGATCTTTGTCAAGATGCCAAAGCAGTCACCCATACGTTAGACCAGGCTGACCACCTGGAGATTGCGGACAGCCGGCTTCTTCACCTATGGGAGGCAAAGAGTGGACTCGAGAACCGACTCAAACGACAGCGGTGGAACCGCAATCTGCGCAGAAGAATAGCTAGGCTAAACAAGGAGATCGAGGATCATGCAGCTAAACTTACTCAACAAAACTGGGATGACATATGCAACCAAATGGATCGCAATATGTGAGTCTCTAAGACTTGGCACTTGCTCCGTCATCTACTTGACCCTACAGGTAGCAGAACCACCCAGAGGCAGAACCTGCAGAAGCTTGTGCATGAGTATGCAGGCCCACCAGAGGACCTTTTCCTTGAACTTAAAGATAGATATATTGGCAATGCTCCTATCCAAGCCTTCCCAGATTATGCTAGTCCGGAAAACACGCAGCTCGACTCCCCCATTACTGTGGATGAGGTTAGGGCAGAGATTGCCAGGCTAAACTGCAAATCCGCCACTGGCCCCGATGCAGTATCCAACAAGATCCTCCGCAACCTGGATGAAGTGTCGCTACAATCACTGAGTATATGCAGAAATGTTGGTCGGAGGGCTCCATCCCACAAATATGGAAAACGGCAGAGATCATTCTCATCCCAAAGCCAGGGAAGGCACTCAGCCTTGAGAACCTCAGGCCGATTTCGCTCACGTCTTGTGTAGGTAAGCTCATGGAGCACGTAGTTCATACCCGCCTCAACCGGTTTATGGAGGAGAACGAGCTGTACCCTCCAACCATGATTGGATTTCGACCAAAACTTTCTACGCAGGATGTAATGCTTCAGCTCAAGCATCAGATTATTGAGGCAAAAACGCGGGACACCAGAATAATTCTTGGACTTGACCTGGAAAAGGCCTTTATGTCAGACATGATGCGATCTTGGAGAACCTTCATGAACTCGGGGTGGGAGCCCGCACCTTCAACTATATCCGCGACTTTCTTTCAGGTAGAAAGGCGCATTTTCAAGTAGGAGGTCTCCACTCGCATGACTTTCCCCTCGGCAACAAGGGCACCCCGCAGGGATCGGTCCTATCACCATTTCTCTTCAACGTTGCAATGTTGAAACTTCCACACCTATTAGCGCAGGTTCCGCAACTCCACCACAGCCTCTATGCTGACGATATCACCTTGTGGACCGCCGAGGGCAATGATGCCGAAATCGAGCAGAGACTACAGCATGCAATAGATATCGTGGGGAACTATGTAGACCCTAGGGGGCTGCGGTGCTCTCCAGCCAAATCTGAATTTCTCATATTCCGCAACATCAGATACCTTGCGCAAACCCCACCGGCCATCGAACTCAGTATTCGCGGAGTCCCCAGTCCTCGAGTGCCCAAAATAAAATCTTGGGCCTAATTCTACAAGAACACGGCTTCAATGGTGACGTAATTCGGAAGCTTCAGGGAACCTCGCAGCAAATTATGCGACTCATTCGCCGCATTAGTAACCGCCACTCGGGCTTGAAGGAAAGCAATACTCTCCGTTTAGTACAAGCCTTTGTGATAAGCCGCATAGCTTACGTATGCCCTTACCTACATCTCAAGTCAGCTGAAAAAGAAAAAAGTGGAGGCCATAATCAGAAAATGCGTCAAACAGGCAGTTGGGCTACCCATGCACACAGCGACTGAGAAAGTGTTAGGTCTCGGTCTTCATAACACCCTAAGCGAGATTATTGAAGCGGTAACCGTCTCGCAGTACGAACGACTATCGGCCACACCAACTGGCAGACACATTCTGTCCACACTAGGCATAACATACGAACGACAAGGCGGACCCACAACTGACCTTCCCAAACATAAACGCCAGCTTCTGGTCATTCCTCCACTACCTCGGAACATGCACCCAGATTTCCACGCTGAACGTCGTACAGAGAGAGCCAAATCATTAGGCAAACGCTTTCTTAATGATACCTCTGTGGTATATGTAGATGCGGCAGATTCTTCGGCTGACAAGATGGTAGCTGTGGTCACCACGGAACGTGGTACACTCATAACTGGGGGCACTATACGCACTCAGCACACACATGTTGGAGAAGAAACAGCCATTGCTCTAGCCATTGTGGGATCCTCGGCAGAAACCATTGTCAGCGACTCAAAATTGGCTATACGTAACTACACGTTTGGAAGAATCTCCCCACAAGCAGCACGGATTCTGCTAAATTATCAGCCCACGCGGCGCATTCGCCTAATCTGGACGCCTGCTCATGCTTCCCTTGCTGGTAATGAGGCGACTCATAACCTAGCTCGAGAACTGTCCCGCCGAGCTGTGTCGTGCAGCCCACCCGCCCTATACTCTGGCAAGGACAGGTTGTTTTCTTACAGAGAAATCCTGCAGCACTACAGGCTTGCAAGACTCAGATTCCCCCCAGCAGATAAAACGCTCTCCAAGCAACAGGCCAAAGCCTGGCGTAAACTTCAAACTAACACCTATCCAAATCCCCAATTGTGTAGCTTCTATTCGGAAGGACTCTACTCAAACAAATGCAAAAATTGTGATGCGAAAGCCGATCTAAACCATATGATCTGGAACTGCCCGCAGTCCCTACCAGCGAGTCACTTCATTACCGACTCTGCTCATTGGGAGGCTCTATTGCTCAGCCCCGACCCGGGGATACAGATCAAGCTCCTCCAGCTGGCTGAAGACGCCGCCGCTGCCCAAGGGATAGCGGCCGCCGTTTAAGCGGGGGGCGACTTCGTGTCGCTCCTCTATATCCGCTGGAAATAAAGTTTCACAACCAATCCCGGGTTCGAACCCGACCGCGGCGGCTGCGTTTTTATGGAGGAAAAACGCTAAGGCGCACGTGTGCTGTGCGATGTCAGTGCACGTTAAAGATCCCCAGGTGGTCGAAATTATTCCGGAGCCCTCCACTACGGTACCTAATTCTTCCTTTCTTCTTTCACTCCCTCTCTCATCCCTTCCCTTACGGCGCGGTTCAGGTGTCCAACGATATATGAGACAGATACTGCGCCATTTCCTTTCCCCAAAAAACCAATTAAAAAAAAATTAGACATATTCTACAGTCTCGAAAAAGGAAAACTGTTTCCGATAGGCCGAGAAGCGTTGAAAATGGCAAGCAAATCGTTTTAGGGCAGGCAGTGTATTCAGCTCCGAACGACGATAAATAATTAACAAGGAAATAAATCGCATGGAGTGCATTTGGAAGGTAAAGTGAGATTATGTGTGACGTTATCCTGGCATCCCTCAAAAGAAAAGTATGTAACAGATTTATCTCACGGGTACTCACGATCGAGGCAGAAAAGTGGAGGCTAACGAAAAAGGATTAACATAAATACAGGACACAGCAGCAAGCCATGAACAGGAAAATGAGAGTTGTAAGGTTATGAGGTAAAAAGCGGGCAGAGTTGGTCTGAGGAACAATGGTGAGTTAATGATATCCTAGTTTAAATCAAGAAGAACAAATGTGCATGGGCAAAGCATGTAATGCCAAGGCAAAATTACCGATGGCTCCTAAATGTAACGGAGTGGATTGCATGAGAAGGCAAAGGTAGCAAGAGGTGACTGAAAGTCAGGTAGCCGGAGGAGATCCGGAAGTTTCCCATGACAAAGTGGCCACAGCTATCACAAGACATGCATTATCTGGCAAGATATATGAGAGACTTTGTCCTCCTGTACGCGAAGTAAGGCTTATAATTACGATTATTAAAGAACCAAGTCTAAGCGACAGAATCGTGAAGTTCCGAATACCTCAAACGAAAAATTGCGCTGCTACATAACCGCAAATGCTCACCAGGGCGGTGGATTCCATTTTGCACCGCCTGTATATGTGCGCTGGGTTTAACGGAGAACACATTGATTCTGTTGTGTAGAAATTTCATTCTCTCTTCTTTCTTGATGTAACAGGCAAGTTATTTTTTTTCTCATTCAAAAGATTGACATCGTGTTATGCCAACATTTAAACATGTATCCTTTGTGACCGGAAGTTAAGGCTAAATTCACCGCCATTTAATAACTTATTGATAAATTATTAATTTTTTTATTAATATACAGAACCCACTCAAGCAAGGACTTATTACAAGCTGTGAAACATTACAATCCAAACTGGTCCGCGTAAAAGCACAACGAAGACTACAGCAACTCATAACGTACTTCTGCTGCTGAGTTAGCTGTATTCAAGTAACTGCACACCAAGCAGCAAGCACTGAAAAGAAAAAAGAAAAGGGCGGTGGTTTAGCTCTGGGTAAACCTGGAGTGGTGCGATAACTACAGCTGGCGGAGTGGAACTCACTCAGTCGAATTGCTAAGTCAGTCTTTCGCCGTTCTGTTTCGCTGGGCGTTCCTTCTTTATCGTCGTCCCTGGACGTGAATTCACTCTCTCCCCCCTCCACTCCCCCCCCCCTACTCGGTTTCGCCGCCGCGCCGTGCCGCCGGCAGCAGCAGCTGCTCCGCTCCACGTGACCAATCACATGACCACGGCGCCGCCACGGAGCTCAAGGGGTGCCACGCTGAAGGCTCGAAGAGCTGGCGTAGTGTAGCTATCGCTACAAAAGGACGGCGTTCGGCATCGATGCTGCTTCTGTTGTCTGGTTCCTTTCTCGGTAGTGCGCGGCACTGCACTTAATTTTGAGGTGCAAAATACTTCAGAGGCAGATTCCAGACCAGGTAGTTTAGTTTGGTTTTATTGGGTTAAACGTCCCAAAGCGACTCGGATTAGGAGGGGCACCGTAGTGGCGGCCTGTGGGATTTTCGGCCAACTGAGATTCCTTTAAGCTGCACTGACTGCGAACAGTACACTGGTGTCTAGCATTTCGCCTCCAGAGATATTCAACGGGTGCGCCCTGGATCGAACCCGCGTCATTCGAGTCAGTAGCCGAGCGCCATAACTAGTAATCAACTGCGACGGCTCCAGCTTGTGTAACACCTTCTTATAGTGTAATATATTGTTAGGTCAGCCTTAAACATCTTGCTTTTATATCCTATTTTTTCTTGTTAATAATAAAAGTTCAAGCAAACCATACCCAACAATTCTGGACAAAAGCACTTTTGAACGGGAGGGCGTATATGAACGTAATTTTTTCATACATTGTAATATTTCACTGCAACAATCAATATATCTGGATATATCGCGTCGGTAGGCTTGCATTTTTTTTGCTATTAACGTTTTTGCTATCGTCAAAAGCGTTCACCTTTGGGTTTCTATGGCAGTCTTAACTGCTCGGTGCGAGCGATGGAAAACTTTAAAAGGAAAATTTTGTGACACATTGTAAGAATGAATCATTGACTTTAATATTTCCATAACAGCACTTTACAATTTTACAGCATTCAAGATTTTTGTCCAAGATTTCTGGGCATGATTTTTGTAAGCGAAGTAAATGCCCAGAAAGGTTTAAAATATGCCTATTTTATCCAACTTTCACTAAAATTTCACGTCTGCAGAGAGCCAGTTATGCGCGCACAAAGCTTCATCAACACTCTGCATGTACGAAGAAGCAACAAAGGCGAGAAGTAAGTCGCGCAATAGAGCCCTACTAATACCATTTCACTGTCTCACTTTCAAACCGATACCATCGCCCCATGCCTGTATAGTGAGCAACGAAAAAAAATCACATATGTGTTAGCTGTAAATTTTTAATAAATAAAGTTTACTCAGTCAGTTCCTGTGCCATGCGCAATCTATGACAGGCCGACTCCAACCGATTTAATTGGAATAGTGTGTTAATTTCAAAACACCATTACTGTACTAGCATTGGACAAAGGTCTCTGACATAGAGCTTGAAATGGGGCTCCAATATTATTTTGAGATAACATTTCATCATAACATCGGCATCACATTAGCATTACGTTGATTTTCAAAGTTAATGATTTTTTTAATCAACATAAACCCACAAACAAATTATATAGCATTATTTCAATATTGTGCGCCACATCCAGAAGACGCGGTTGTGCCCAAATGTGCCCAAAGCGAATTCAAATGGTTCTGTGCATTGGTCCTCACTTGGTAATTGTTTTCACTTCGAAACTTATGAGTTTACTTTGAAAAGCTGCCTAACCGCACATGTGGCAAAAATTGTGATACTAATCAAAAACGTGTACCGCGAAAGCACTTCGCCGCGCTCTCAACTCAATCTATATAAATGACTTACCGGCTGACGTCTCTTCCTCAGTTAATCTCTTTGCTGATGATTTTTATTTACAATTGTCTCTTGCCTTCACTCCGACATTAGCGACATTCTGTAATGGCGTAATATATTGAATATAAAACTAAACATCAGTAAGTGTAAGCATGTGCGCATTTCTCATATTTCAAATGCACCTTCCATTTATCACGTTAACAATGCTTCTCTTGAAACTGTGCTATGTTATAAGTACACAGGCGTTTGTTTCTTCTTACCTGTCTTGGAAAACTCTCGTTGACTGTATCATAAAGCCAACCGCAACCTTGGGTATCCTCTTAAAAAATTACCTTTCGTCAAGTTCATTGAACTCTTGTTTTGTAAAACACTCGTACGCTCGAAAATAGAGTATTGTAAACAAAGCTGCATTGGCCACGACCTCGCATTTCGCGGTGCTCGCCGTCCCACCGTAGTCGCACCGCACCACGTGACCAACCGCGTGACGAACCATGTGACAACAACTAGCCGGACAACCAGACTAACCTGGACTTGCAGTCAAGATTAACCAAGTCTAACCAATCTATGCCTTAGCTTTCGCTGCGTATATCCTGGCATAGCCGAGCTAAGCCACTTCCAAATTCTTCTGCATCTGTATGGAGCCCTGGCAATCATTCACTCGTTTCCAAATTGGAAGCTGTGCAGAACCGCGTCTTCCCGTTTTATACTATCAAACTATCAACGAACAAGTAAGTAACGTAACTGCAATGAAATCGAGTTTGTCCCTCTCACTTCTATCTCTTCTTCTTCTAGCTCAATTATGCATTGTAAATAAAATTTACCGCAACAGCTATCTGAAAGAAAAATTACTAAGAAGGCCGCCTTACATATCAGCACGCATTGATCACCGCCGTAAAGTGTGGACTTCTGCTTGTCACACAAAGTGTTTTCATCACTGATTCATACCTAGCACATGTGTCGGCTGGAATAACTTTCCCCATGGCATCGCTTTTATACCAGATAATAACGCATTTAGTAAACCATTTCATTTTATCTGATTGTGTTTATAGTTGTTACCGTCTAAATTTTGTCCTTTAGTGCCTGAACATTGTTTTTGACGTGTCCCCGCTGCATTTTTGAAGCTCGTTTTTTTCCTGTTTGTTTTGCGCCTATTTTTACGTTTTGTACTTTCCTTTGTTTCTCTTTTTGTTCCTGCTGCTTTTATTGCATTTTTATGTATTCCCGCTCCCCTTTATATATTCCCGCCCACGGGCCCTGAGGATACAAAAATAAATAAATGAATAAATGGCTGCGCACTTCACAGCGAGCCTATTTATTACCCAGGCAGTGCGGCTTGAAATTTTGCTTTGGCGCATGCGCAGAGGAACCAGCTCCGGGCTCTAGAACACAGCTAGACAAGAGAGTCGTAGTGCGAGCTTGAAAACACCACGGCACTTGATACAGACAAAGAGTTTTAAGTAGAATATGTCGAAATTTTAAAAACCTGCCAGCCTAAATATACTGGCATTGCATGGAGTAAAAATTACAAATCAACAACCAGGAAATAAAGAGGGCTTAAAAATTTACACATTTCTTTTCTCTGAAAATGAAGAGAAATTCGCCGCAGACTTCATTAAAGCAGGACTAGATCTAGGTACGCTAGAGCTTCTGGAAGTGCGCATATAATCTTTAAGAGCGACCCCACTGGTGAACCTTCTTAAAGGAAAAGAGAGTTACACTGACGCCTTCAAACTTTGGGGCAAAACATTCGTTGGACGCAGAGGGCTCTTATCTGTTGAGCGTGTACCGAACGCTGTACCGCTAAATTTCTGTACTGGCCGGATTTCGTTGTCGGATCACTGCAGCGAACCATGGCCCAGTTTTGCCGACTTTACAGTTTAAAGTAACGGCTTGGCTTAGGATGTAGGAGCACAGATTATCTATGTCATGAAGGTCACCTTTGAAAAATAGGATGATTAACAAGAGGAAGGAGTTGTAGGTGAAGAAGAACACGCGGTCCATCTGCTATGTTTCTTTAATTTCTGCACCTAATTAGCAAGTCATCATCATCATCATCATCATCAGCCTGACTACACCCACTGCAGGGAAAGACCTCTACCATGTTTCTTCAATTAACCCTGTCCTTTGCCAGCTGTGTCCACCTTGTGCCTGCAAACTTCCTAATCTCATCCGCCCACCTAACCTTCTGCCGCCGCCTGCTACGCTTGCCTTCTCTTGGCAAGTCATCCATACTGAAAGCCCTGCAGCCCAAGTTGACACGATTCTGCCTGAGACATAAATCACAGAAGGTTGGCTGTGAAGAGCAGTTGGAGAGAGTTCGCAATAGGGACAATAATTTGATGATAGGTGACGGCAGGTACCAGTTAAGATAGTTGGAGACACATATGGCATGAATACTGTGGAGCTGTTATCAGGTTGTGAAATATTTAAAAAAATACCTGGCAACTCGTTTGCCCAAACTTCAAAAATTTTAGTGTTTTATTCATTCATAGTTATGAGTCATAGTGAGAGTGAAAGTTCAGCTAGTTTTTATGAATTCGACCGGAAATTCGACGAAGAAACACAAGCGCACAGGCGCCCGTCCTATGCCTTCTTCCTCTCCAAGGCTAAGATGGATGACTTTTCTAGGTAATCGGTCACTGCTCGACTTTGACCACATCTCTAGCACCGGACGCTGGAACCCCATCCGTGTTGCCTCACACGGGAATACAATGTGCACGCTGTCGGATGCTGCCCGCGTTATCGACCATCGATAAAACGCTTCACTTCCTAGAGCAGCCCGCATGCGGGCGTTCGTCCCAGGTGCAAAGCGTGTTCTGCGAACCATAGAAGACTCGAGGCTTACACTTCGCTTTTACCGTGCTAATGAGTTGCGAATGTCTACTGAATTAGTCGTTTCTAGACAGTTTTTAACTATAAAAAATCATCTCTTAAATACTCGGGATACTATTAAAATGTATTATTCTTACTAAACGCACTACAAAAAACCAAAGCCATTGGCGTTATGAATCGTTATTTAAAAATGAGGTCAGTTCGTCGCAATCACTGCCGAACCATAATGCAATTCGTTAAACGTTTCTTTCTAGAATTCCTACTGCAATCCGTTACACCTTTATTTCTGAAAATTCTGTACGTTTACATCTGCTGTTTTTATTTTTGTTGCACTCTTATCTTTAATCTCTAGTTTTAGTTTATGTTTTATGCTGCTTCTGTTTGTTTTTACGTTTTTTATTTTTGATTTCTTTTCAGTTCGTTTTTTATTCCATTCTATTTTATGTTTACTTCCTTGCTTTTTATTTTAAGATTTTTATTTTGCACTCCGCTGCCTCCCAAAGTCACTATGCATACCGACTGAGCCTTGAAAATGGGAGCAGTAGGGCTTTCGTTCTAAAACTCGGCAGACATTTTAGACTGCACACGCGTGGAAATGTTGAAAGCATTGCAAACGCTGCCGTGCATCTACGGCATTTGCGTATTTGCTCTGACGACCACGTTTCAATTTCGGTGGAACCGATGCCGAAGTTGCAGACGTTGATGGTTTCACTGTTCATTCCACGAGCCCACACAAAGCTCGCCGTAGTGAAATCCAGCGACGATGTACGACACCACGCAAACACACTTGCCTAGAATACCACCCAGCATACTCTATGACGACCCGCACACACGTGCGTATCACACCACCCGGAATGCTGTATGACGATGGGTTGCACCACAATATTTATTCCAAAATTGGTTTTTCAGGAAAATAAACGCTGTAGAAATTGCCTCACATCTCGGTGGAAACCTCAACCGCGCCTTACGGAAAGCGGTAAAGGGTCTGGGGAGGCATGGAATTGAAGGTACATATGTCGTTGGTTCGAATCCCTGCCACAAGCTAGCCTCAAACTAGACTAACATATGTAAGCTATACGCAACGAGAAATTTTATGACGCCACCCGGAACGCTGTGCGACAAACGGTTACGTACCAATTTTGGTACGAGCGTTGGAAAAATGTAGAATGCACAGTGGGATTCGCCGGAACAGTTAAAAAACAGCACTCACTTGTAGTCCACTCACAGCTGTAATTGCACTTTTCAGTGTTTACTTCGTTTCACCGAAACGGCCACAAAATGTAGTCGGTTAGCATTGGCCTCTGTGGCTGATTTCATGCTCTGTTCGGATCTACTGAAAGCAAGCGGTGGATCTTCGCTGGGCCAATCGACACAAGTGGTTCCTCAGTCTCTCTCAATGCAGCTGCGAGAAATGAATTCGCGCTTCATTTTCATACCCGCCGTGCTCAGTGGTTAGAGTGCTCGGCTACTGATCCGGAGTTCCCGGGTTCGAACCCGACCGCGGCGGCTACGTTTTTATGGAGGAAAAACGCTAATGCGCCCGTGTGCTGTGCGATGTCAGTGCACGGTAAAGATCGCCAAGTGGTCGACATTATTCCGAAGCTCTCCACTATGGCACCTTTTTCTTCCTTTCTTCTCTCAGTACCTCCTTTATACCTTCCCTTAGGGCGCGGTTCAGGTGTCCAACGATATATGGGACAGATACTGCGCCATTTACTTTCACCAAAAACCAATTGTTATTATTATGCTCCCTTTTCATGAATGAATTTTTTTTGTGTTCAGAAAAATACATTCACTACTCGTATAGGCAACCTGCTCTAAAATCTGCCACTCCAATTGCAGCGTTGTAACGCACAACCTAGTGAGTAGTGCAAGCATTCTTTAAGCGGACCCGCGGGGCTCTTTCCGTGCTATGTCAATAGCATGAGTTTCCACGTCCTGTCGATTTAAGCGACATGTGGAAGGCGACAGATAAATGGGTTTCGTCGATAGCACCTGGACAATGAATGTAATCGGCCAAGTGGTGGCCTTTCATCCTTCAGAATGTGGTTGGGTGTATATCACGACTCCAGCGGCTGACGGCAGCAGTTTTTGGGCGCGCACAGACGGACGGATTGGTGGCATTTGACACCATGCTCGGCTTTTTTTATTTTTATTTAACTTTGTTATAAATTGGTCCTGAAAATTTGCCATTTCTTAAAATATATGTTCAGTCCTACACTTCTAACCTAATGTCACCTCTCTGCTTTTGAGGCACCAATCTTCCAATCGCTTTTTGCTAATTTGCACCGCAGATTTATTGACATGACCATTATTATACCTAAACCCTACGGCCTCAGGAAGAGCGACTGTACCTGCATCGACATCCGGATGGATACAATCACATTCGACTATGAAGGGTTCAATTGTTCTTACAGATTTACCGCACACAGCATTTGTGTCATCTTCCTGGCTAAATTCCTGTTTGTAGCTGCACTTTCTAAGACACCCTGACCTAGATTTAAAGAATAGGGCACTACCTTATGAGTTATCGCAGAATGATTCGTTCCTGATCAGCCATTCGCATATCGGGATTGGAAAAATACCACACTTAAACAATTGCGATGCCCTTTAGAGACTGCAGGTTGCCTATATTTTCTTGTTGACGCGGCAATGTTCGTGAAGCCCGATGTGAATGAAGTACAGCCGGCAGTACGTCGGCCTAGAGAGCTCGCAAGACAAGCATTTGGCTGGACGCTCGTCATCCACTGATAACGCCTGGTTTGAGACTGCCTGCTTCTGCGCATCAGTCGCCATAATAATGACGCTGCCTGATGCTTTATCGTCGCGCCGGTCGGCAGCCGCGATCGTGAACGATCGCCGGTGAGGGCACGGGAGGCCGAGGAACCAAAGCCGTGATAACACATCTCGGAAAATTCTTGCTGAACCTGGACACCTGAACTGACTGAGTAAACTTATTAGAAACTTACCGCGAACACGTAGGTGAATTTCTTCGAGGCTCACTATACAGGTATGGACCGATGGTATTGGTTTCAAAGGGAAAGAGTTAAGTGTCATCATCATCATCATCATCAGCAGCAGCACCAGCAGCAAAAGCAACAGAAGCAGCAGCAGCAGCAGCAGCAGCCTGAGTACGCCCACTGCAGAACAAAGGATTCTCCCGTGTCTCTACAATTAAGCGCTTCCGTTGCCAGCTGCGGTCACCGTATCCCCGCAGACTTCATCTCATCCGCCCACATAACCTTCTGTCGCCCCCTGCTATGCTTGCCTTCTCTTGGGATCCACTCCGTTACATTTAAGGACCAGAGGTCATCTTGTCTTCGCAGTAGACTTCATGCATGCGTCCAAAAGCTGGTGTAGCACCCTCTCTTGGGCGGCGCCGACAACCCGGCTAGTGCGCGTCACCCTGCGAAGAGAATAAAGACGGCACCTGGTCGTGGCTCGTGCAGCCACGGCTGGCAGTTCTGTTCTGGTGTCGGCTCGTAGCAGTGGTCTCGTTTCCTTCGCTCCTGAGGCGTTAAGCCTACACTGGCTTTTCCAACGCTGTAGACAGACTCGCTTTCAACTGCACCGGATCACGAACCAAGGCTAATTCCTTGCTTGCCGGAAAGCTTCCGCTAGCAGCACGGCAAGAAATGTGTAAAATTATAAGTATTTTTAGAGCAAACTTCTCTTGTTGTACGGAAAATATCTGTTGAAGACCCTTGACACGAACTTCTCACGAAAAAGCTAATCATCTGTTCATCTGAAAGTGCCGCCGATAATATGGCCCTCCTCTATAGAAATAATCGTTTCAGAAATGCATGCTACTCATTACACATCAGTTTCAATATTTGAAAAGTAAAAACGTGTATACAGGCATAATTTTTTTTTTCAAGGATAAACATCTGTTATGTTTTTTGCGTTACGTTCTTTTGCTGCGGTCCTGCATTCCCCAAGATGGTTGCCCTCGTAGTGGACCTGCGCCCACTGCTAATTTTACCGGTCGCGCTGTTTGAAAAAAATTCCGTAAGCTGTGAACAATCTTATTGCTAGGTGCATACAATGTCTTATACTTCGTTTTGTGACTGTCTTGTTCTCTGCTGGTGCTGCTATTCTGTTGGTTGCAATGGCCGATCTTGCCCGACTGAATTCTGGACAGCGCTTAATTCATGACTGCACGTTGCCACGCCTGTCGTAGTCGTACTTTTGTTTAACGGATATTTCAAGCCGCGTACACGAATGCACTCTATTACGCGGCTCTGGTTTTTAGAACACCTACAGACATGTGACCTACTGGCAGTGGCGTGCATTTGCTAGGGTCACTTCACTGTGCCCTCACATATATATGCTCCTTGCAATAGCACAAAAATCGCGCTAACAATGAACCTGCAGTACTCCAATTATCGAGATGGTATTCTTCTGGTTGGTTGTAGTACGCAGGTTTATTAAATGTTGCCGTTTCAAAGCCAACCTCGATGCCTCAGATAGCGGCTGATAGATCACACTAGTTGTTTTAAACCATGCATTTTTCAAAGAGCCGAGGGCAATTACATAGTGAGTTGTCGACTTTAAAGTACTGTTTCTATAACTACACTGCGTAAAAACCTAGATAAAACACTTAATGGAAGCTACAAAGCATTGTCCTTCCAAGAATCGCAGACTCTTGGAGTTTTTTATAAGTCACTGCTATTCTGATTGCATAAGGAGCTGTGACGTGCTCTGTATATATTAGGCAGTGTTCTAATATATCTGCTGTTATCTTTTTAAAATCGTTTTGATATTTTTTTGCGCTAATCATAAACCTGTATTTTCCTTCCAGGAGATCCCCCAAGAGTTCTGGATATTTGGGAGCGGCACCAATCAGAAGGCTGCAAGAACCAGCACTTCTATGGCACGAAATGTTCCCGCATTAATAAAGGCGCTTCAGAGCTTCATACCTCGAACGTGTTCTTAGATTTTTTGCACAAACCGTGATGCGCATTTAAATAAAAAGAAAACAAAGTTTTACACAAATGTCAGGTAGCCGAAAAATAATGTCCGGTAGATAAAAAGAACGAGAAGAGAAATCACACACAGTTTTTGCACATTAAAACACACAATACGTGTTAAAACACAAAAAAAAAGCTGAGAAGAGAGAAAAAAGTTTAAAGAAAATTTTTGGCTGAGCAGCTGCCAGGAAATCTGTGCTCTTCAGAAAAAAATATTTTTACGGTGTGTACGTTCGCCTTGTGTTGGTCTTGTTGGCCATTCTCTGTGGAAAAAATGATGCAGCAAACGCGCGACCAATTACGGGATATAAGTTTCGATTTTCCAAGTCTACGAGTTTTTTTTTTTTAGGAAATACCTTTGCGATTACTTCCAGATTCTTTTCATCTCAAATATTGGAATAATTCATATGTGCACGTGGTAGTTTAAAACCAGTATTCAGGTGACCTCTTCCCACACTTCTTCCCAACTAAAACTTCTTGTCTTCAAGCTTGCTTATTTTAACTTATCTTCACTAACGGCTCTAATGGAAGTTAATAAACAAACTTGCGCAAGCTATGGCACTCCACAAGAAGAAACAGAATTCGGCTGGACACTTAAGCTCCGCGTTCAAACGCATGACGCGACAGCCGTTCCCTTTGTCTACGTAGGTATGGTTTACACTTTCTCAATGACAATCATTATTTGAAAAACAACACGACAAACATATAAATCCATGCTTAAACCAGGCCGAACGAACGTGCTTGTGTGGCGTCAGATTTAAAATGCGGCACGTTAAACGTGGCTGGACTAGCAGCTAGGTGTAAACAATGTCAGCTTAGGCGTCTGTTGTATGAGAAAGGCATTGATATTCTTGCAGTACAAGAAACAAAGATAGAGAGTGAGAAGCGCGACCGACGCTATGGTTGCGCAGTTCAAGTCAAGTTATAACGTACGTGCTAGTCATGCGGTGGGGACATCATCGGGTTGTGTTCTGATAATGAAGAACTGCCTTAGTATAGAGGAACAAGCAATGGTGTCTTGCACGAGGGGAAGGTTTGTGCTCTGTGATCTGCTTTACGGGGAGGAAAATTTGAGAGTTATCTTTGTGTATGCTCCTCCAAACCGCATGAACGTCTTTTGTTCTTCCAAGAACTGTATGCGTACATTGAATTCAATAGACTTGTCACTTTTTTTTTGGGGGGGGGGGGGGGGAGGGGGAGGATTTCAATTGTGTTCTCAGTGCAGATGACTGACAAGGCTCAGCGGTTACCGAAAGCAAAAGTGCTGTTTTCTTGAAAGAAAACATTGAAAAGTATTCACTTCAAGACGTAGCCCAGTTTGCAAAGGCAAAAATGAGACGTCGTCATACGCATTTCCATGGGCGTAGTCATGCTAGGCTAGCTAGAGCTTACGTTTCCCTCGACCTAGCGACAATCTTCGATAACTACATTGTCGAACAGGTTACATTTAGCGATCACTGTTGAGTCATATTCACCATGGGAGAGAACCTGACACCTCAAGCGAAATTCAGCTTGGACTTGTGGAAGCTCAATGCAAAATTATTAAAGGACGATATGTTTTTTTGAGAAACAAAGAACGTGTTAAAAAAGTTTGGTTGAGTTATGAGAAAAGTTGGCCAGAAAAGTGGGAGGAATTTAAAGTGGATGTCAAATTGAGGGCTATCGAAAGGTCCGTAAAAATCAAACATGTTGATAAAACTGAACAAAAGAACTTAAAACAGATGTTTAAAGAATTAATTATAGAGGAAAATAGATCTCCGGGACGATACACTGATTTTATCAGAGAAGTTAAAGCCAAACTTGAGCCTATCGATGTGACAAGGTTTCAGGGAACTGCAATAGGTGCACGAATGGATCGCTTGCTGGCAGATGATATGCCCAGTAGGCGGAATTTGACGACAGCAAAAAAATACGCCAGAAGCAAAGATATCGTAGAAATTGAAAACAAAGGGACTCTGTCGGATGATCCGAAGGTGATAAGGGAGGCTTTCAGTCGATATCACCGTAATTTGTTCGCTTCCAAATCGGCGGATGTACAGGCCCTTCAGGCTGATTTAATTTGTTACCCCAACTGACCAGTGAAGACACTGACATCCTGTCTGCCGACTTATCAACGGCTGAATTCGAATGCGCTATTGATGAGCTCTACTAGGAGAAATTGCCCGGTCCGGATGGGATAACAGAGAAATTTTATAAGGCGTTCTAAAACGAAACTGTTCTCATTCTACAACGCGTTTATGAAGAGTCATTTAGTATGAGTATTTTACCACCGTCGTTTTCTCGTGCGCATACATTACTTATACCGAATACTGACAATCCTGCTGAGCTTAAGCAAGCTACTGGCTATCGGCCGATAACGCTTACTAATGTCGATTACAAATTTTTTACGAAAGTATTAACCAAACATTTACAGTCAAGTATGGACACCTTGGCTGCCCTCCACCGGAGGTGTGGAATTCAAGGGCGGACCATCTTCACGAATGTTCATGTCACTCGGAGTATACTGGAATGCTGACTTTAGGCGAGTCGGAATGTTGCAGATTGATTTAGAGAAGGCCTTTGACCGTGTATGTCATGACATTCTTTTTAAAATCCTCGAACATGTCTGCGTTGAGGAAGTTATTTTAAAACGGGTTAAAATGGCTTATAGTAACTGTACCATGAATCTGGTTGTTAACCGAGAGCTCACAGACAGAATTGCCGTGAGAGCATCCGTGCGGCAAGGCTACCCATTGTCACCGCTACTGAACAAATGTGCGGGCCTTTGGCAAGGAAACTGGACATCAGTGCCTTTGTTTCATACAAGTGTAAAATGGTCACTTGTCTCATCCAAATTCCTAGGTGTTCCTCTTCACAAGCATCGAGATAACGATGACTTTTGGAATGATAACATTCAAAAACTGTCCGCGCGTACACAGAAATGGCCGGGATAGAAACTGTCTATTTCCGCGCGCGCAAACTTAGGTAGTGTATACCTGGCTTCAAAAGTGTGCTTTTTTTGCAGGTCCTTTCGTGCTCTCGACTTAGCATTGAAAAGTTCCGTCGTGTCTTCCAAGTTCTTGTTTAAGTGATAATTTATTACTGCGTTTGAGAAAAGGGGGTGTTTCTTAGTCACACTTCTACCTGAGGCAGGTGGTGTCAAGATTTATGTTTCTTCGAGATCAACGCTGTCCTTTCCTGCGGACTTTTATTCATGTGAGGCTTTCTCCGGCTTTGCCAAACTATGTTATTTCCATTGTAGACGGGATGCGATGCAGTGCAAGTAGATTTTTGAAAGAACTGATCTTTGCTTCCCGGTTTTTAAATGGTCGGTTCAGTTTGGAATACCTTACAAATGTCATGCGTAAGAAATTGCTAAAAGATTTGCTTGACTGTGTCTTCCCTGAGCCAATATATCGATCTCTGTATACTGGAGGCCAAGGAGGAAATGTTTTAAAAAGAGTAAAGAAAATGGTGGTGCCAGCAGGTGAGAAGACGTTTTTCTACAAGTTGCACACTGGTACGTTGCCGGTTAAAACATAGATGGAGGAGAACTGATTGTTTTCACCATGGGGCGCTGACTGCTTGTTATGTCACAAACCAGAGTCAATAGAACACGTCTTTATTTATTGCTGGGATGCGCTGCTCTTTTGGGACGTGCTCCAGCGTACAATAAAGAAAGACTTACCCTTGACGCCGTATGGGATTCGATTCCTGGACGTTGAGCCGGATCTTTATAAATACGGTGTAATTTTCCTTCTTGGCCTGCACAGCATTTGGCAAAGCATGATGGCTGTACGGCACTGAGATGCAGATGCGCGGTCTGTACGAGATTACTTCAAAGAAAGCATATTTAAGCTGCGTGATGTGTGCAAGGAACTATGTTTTGGAGATGAAGTTACCGAGTTGATGGGAGAGTTGTGTTCCTGGAAACAGTTTTGATTTTCTCACGTGAGTGAAACGCATGTCCTCTCTTGATGTTTGAGAATGTAGCGCAGAACATGTTTGTGATCTGTTGTAATCTGTCAAAACAGGCAATAAAGACACAAAAGTGCCTGTGTGGCGAAGCGGCAGCGCGTCTGACTCCGAATTCAATGGTGAGGGCTTCGATTTCGCTCTGCTATCCCCAGTTTTCTTTCCGCCGCAGATAATTTGAGGCATGCACAATTTTGCCGAATATTTTTTTTTTTAGTTTCGGAAGCACTGAGATCTAGAACCAGAGCACTTCCAGCTTGAGCAGGGCGCTTTTTCAGAGGAAGCATTTACACCAGGGAAATAAAAGAGAGGCATCGAAAGCTGGTGCGTCACCTGCACCGCGGCGCCTTATAAAACACTGCGGCGAATGCTTCTCTTGTCGCGCAGGCGTGTCAAGATCAGCGAGACAGGCGTCGTCTGCACCGGCGCAAACCTTTTCAAGTGCTGCGCCATTAATGAAAATGCAATTGACTTTTGAGGAAAGGAAATGGCGAAGCAATTGTCTCACATCACGATGGAAACCCTAACTGCGCTGTTAGAGAATATATAAAGCAGGGAGTGAAAGAGAGCAAGAGGTGCCATAGTGGAGGTCTCCAGAATAATTTTTCGACCACCTAGGGATCTTTTGACGTGCACTGACATCGCAGAGCACCCGGACGCCTGCTGCGTTTCGCCTTCATCGAAACGCAGCCGCCGCTGTCGGGTTAGAACCTGGGAACTGGGCTCAGTAGTCGAGCGCCTTACCCACTGAGCCACCGCAGCGGTTACCGCGTATTTCACACCGGAAGCGCTTTAATAATAATAATTGGTTTTGGGGGAAAGGAAATGGCGCAGTATCTGTCTCAAATATCGTTGGACACCTGAACCGCGCCGTAAGGGAAGGGTAAAGGAGGGAGTGAAAGAAGAAAGGAAGAGAGAGGTGCCGTAGTGGAGGGCTCCGGAATAATTTCGACCACCTGGGGATCTTTAACGAGCACTGACGTCGCACAGCACACGGGCGCCTTAGCGTTTTTCCTCCATAAAAACGCAGCCGCCGCGGTCGGGTTCGAACCCGGGAACTCCGGATCAGTAGTCGAGCGCCCTAACCACTGAGCCACCGCGGCGGGGTAGTTGGGGCTGGTATCACTATCAGGTTCGTTTATAAACGACAAAACCGTTTATACACTTACATGTTCTAATGACACCAAGGAAAACTTGGTAAAGAAAAGCAGCTGAAGCGGGACGCTCCCCAGGACTCGGTAATGGCTATTGTATCTATCAGCCTTCTAGCAGTGCGTTTCATGCTTGCATGTATACTCTCGACGAGGAGATCGTCAGTGAACTCTCCGGTTACACCGACACTGGATTTTCTGCACAACAGGTCCCTCACGCTGCCGTTGCGGTCGGTGCAGAAAGGCCTCCCATGGTGTGCTGCACATAAACAAAGCAGCGGTGTTGCTCAATGAAATGTTCACGCATAATTAAATGTGTCTGCGCTCTTGCGCACCTATGCACACAGCATACGCAAGCGGAGTGGCTCTCTGGCTGCTTCTCCTTTCACGCTATTTTCACCCTTCATTCTGTTTAGGCATGTAAAAGCTCTTTTTTGCATCTGGGCTACAAAGGTGGAAAACCCGGATAACGTATACCCTTGCAATATCAATAGATTTTTTATGCGAAAACTGTGCTAAAAATGTTTTGCAGTGCTTTTTATGCTGTGTTATGTTTGTTTCTATCTTATTTCTCACTCCTGCCTAAGGCCTGGCAGTATCTTCGAAATAAATAAATAAATAAATACGCGATAGCGGTTGTATGCCTCTCATTGATGCTAGAATGCCTAGTGATCGCGTGGTTTGTTTATCCTTCTGTAACGACGCTGTTAGCCACGCCGGCCGTCGGTTTCTGGCACGGTGTTTTTGCTGCAATTGTGGCGGCCAACAGGAAAGCCTTATCGGAGCGCTCGAGTGGATGACGAATGAACGTTAGATATGAGAGATAAATCAGCCCCTCGCTACTCGTTATCGGTAGGCGAGCGCACGTACGCCTCACAGGGATATCAGTTACCGCCCTTGGGCTTCCTGTTATCGCATCCCGTCACGTTCACGTGCTTTACCTGCTGGAGAAATATGTTACTCTCGGCTTCTACGCCATAGGTGTGAGCTTGTTGTTCCATCGAAATGGAGTATTCAACACTTCGAGCACGGTTTTTTTTTACCATATTCACTCAACCACACGGTATTAAGGGCAAGGCTGTTAATTGGGCTGGTTGGTTGCTGATTTCAGGCAACTTAATTGGCGCAACAAGGGAAAGGCCGCGATAGTAAAGATAGCGCGCGTGCTAATGTTTCCTATACTTCCTGTAGCAATGCCCTAGGCTTTCAAGCATCCGCCACGCATGTTCGAGGCGTTGGATTCGATCTCCGGTGCCGCAGGGAATCCATCGTTTTTTCAACCCGGGTACAAACTTTCCGCTGACATCATGCTCCGCTTTGCGGGTGTGAAAGGCTTGGCTAAAAGGTTCTTGATCCAAAGTATTGCTTTTGCTGGTCGACGTTTTGTTCCGCCATCACACAAATGAGATGTGCATTTTGCCCTAAAACCCGCCTTTGCCGCTTTTCGTGTCCTTGTTAAGCGTCTTTCCAGTCCTTACTGTCTTGTGTTGATTATGCACTTGTCCAGGTGCCTCAATTGGTAGTAAGCTAGCCTGAAAGCATGGCTGCATGTTACATTGACGATGTTTGGATTCAGCATGCTTATTTCTAGAAGGCGAAGAACCCTTCCACTCAGTTCCCCCCCCCCCCCTTTTTTTTTGCTTGCATTCTTTCAACCTGCTTAAACTGCTGAAGCTGAAAGCAGCAAAATAGTGTTGAAATAGAATCTCTCGGAACGTTTTTGTTCATTATCTTTTTTTTTCAAGGGACGGGGGCCAGCTGGTGCTGTTGTTTGGGAAGCATGGAAACAAATTTTATCTCAGCTAAAGGAGGTTTCCGTGTTCTGATAATAGGTGTTATCTTCCGTGAGTGCATCGTGTTATCGCAGTGGTCACTGAGCTTCTGTTTAGGTGCGATTTCCTGTGAACATATCTGGCTCATCTCGGATGTCTGTGTGATTGCTATCAAACAAAACTATCTCGGGATATCTTCTTTGGTGCAACTTTCGCGGGCACACATTTTGTGGCTAATGTGAAGGAAATCCTTTCCCGGCCTAAAAGGCTCCCTGAATCGACGATATGTGAGTGCGGTCCTCCTTAGCACTAGTGTTCTTTTGGTATAGTATATCTGTGGCAGTGCTTTCCTCCTGCCCTTCTGATAACCGTTACTTTGGCGTTAGAGTTTGACGTCAGTTTTTGTGGGAGTGCGTTGACAATTTTTTTTTCGACACAGAATTACAAGGAATGTTATTTCTTTCATTTGACTTAAAGGCGGCACTCTTGAACAGTAGGGCTAGTCTTGCAGTGATGATAATTTATAAGCATAATATTCCTATAAACTTTCTGTCAACATTCTTGCGGTTCATATTCCACCGGAATCCGACCAAACTGCCTTATTTTGATTTTTTTTTAGTGTCAATATAGCCACCAAGGCATGCAAGCGGCGGCGGTTATCGTAACAAAGGCGAATGCGATAGGAGCATGTAGCATACGGGACAGTGGAGGTCTCTCATAGGCGTCCAGGTGGCCATTCCATCGAGCACTGCCCATGAGTCCGGCTGTTTTTGATTATTGTGCGAATAAGGTTCACAGCTTCTGCTAAGCTGCGAGTTAAACTTGCAGCTTCTCCAGTACGAACATTGTCCTATACAAGATGAAGGCAACAACCTACGAACCCCTGGGCCGACATAGCCACGAGCGGGGGCAAAGCAAGGTCTATCCTGGACCAGCATAGCAAAAGCACCGAAGTTTGGGCCAGTTGGTATTGCTCCATCTTGAGAACACGAAGCAGCACGAAAAAACGGGGTCAAAATAGACACACATACGACAGGACGAATGCAGCATTCGTCCTGTCGTATGTGTGTCTATTTTGTCCCTGTTTTCTCGTCCTGCTTCGTATTCTCAAGACAGGATAGCAGGACGCGCCGGTGCAACGCATCGCAGCGGTGCAGAAAACAAGACGCTGCAGAGTTGCTGTGTTTTCGCTCCTCATATCACTATGTTGTAAACCGATTGATCTTCTCGAGCGCAAATCTTACCTATAACAATTGAAACAAAAAAAAAACCAGCATCACGTGACAGCGCTCGCGGCTTTGCGTCTGCTCGCAAGTAGCGCTTCTGCCTCCTACCGCCGTCCGCAAATGCCTCCGCTGTTGGCGCGGACCCTAGAAGTTACCAAGCGCACGAGCAATGAGCGCACAACGGCAGCACCGCCGTCGGAATCCCTAAGTGGGCCGCTCGCTCGGCCCTTATCAAGTGTCGCACCGCGCTCCGCTTAGGCGCTCCTGTCGATTGTGCGCCGCACTCTTGCGCTAGGGTGCACTCACTCTCGCCCCGACACCGGTCAGGTCTCTCTTGCTCGCACGATTCTACCGCGCAGCATCCTGAGCAGATGCACGAGTTGGCTCGGAGCCCCACGAGGGAGCACGACTTATTGAAAGGTACGCTCTTTATACCAAATTATACGGTAGCATTGATGAAAAATTAGCCCAAGGCAGCTCAGCAGCCATGTGAGAATGCGCAACACGTTTAGGTTGTTGGTGCTGTAGTCGGCTACAACTCAAAAACGCAGCCGCTTGTCTCCGTAGAAAGACCTCCTTCTGGCCAACGGCGTCGGCCGATTCTCAAGACCCTGCTAGCGTGACAATGCAGGGGGCGGCGCAGCAGTAGAAAGAGAGGTCTATCCCAGACCATAGAAGCAAAGGATTATCCAATTTCATCTACCACTCCGTGCTTTGTCACATTAGCAGGGTCATATGACAATGGGCCGAAGCTCTTGTCTGGCAAGGGGTCCTTGATGAGGAAACACCACTGCGTTCTTAAGTTGTACCCGACTATATGAGCTACTTAGTTGAGGGTTCGACGGAAACCCGTCTGGCGAGGGAAATTCTGCATATCCTTTTAAACGAACGCTCGCCAAAGTCATAAAGGAAAAAAAATAACCGTAAGAGAATTGACGTTTCGGCACCACTACGGGTGCCTTGTTCACAATGGGATGAAAAACGAGACGGGCTGCTGCTTATGTAGGGAAAACGTTGCGTATCGTGCGGATGTATATCTCGGGTAGATTGCCCTGCGTCCTGTTAATCGCTTGGCTTGTCATTTGTATGTGAAGGGATTCCTTGAGCAGACGAGTAGATAATGATTTTTCTTTCTCAAGTATGCGCGTGGAATCCCAGTCAATCAAGTGGCCCGTGTTTTGCTGGTGTTCGGCGAGAGCGTTAGAAATCACTTTTTTGTTTTTGACGTCACGCTGGTGTTCTTTGAATCGTCTCCTGAAGTCCCCTGTTTCGCCTATATAGGCTGCACCGCATTCTTTGCAAGGAATTTTGTAAACTACCCCAGGGTAGCTGGTCTTTTCAAGCGGGTCCTTTGCTCGTACCAAATGGTTTCTGAGCTTGCTGGATGGGACATGGGCAACTTGGATGTCGTAGTCAGCCAGTATCCGGCATAACGTCTCGCTGACACCAGGGGCATATGGGATGGCTGCACGTTTTTTCTTATTGGCTGCTTTTGCTTCGGCTTGAGGGGCCGCAGCGTGTCGTTCTTGTGATTGTAGCACTTGACGCGGGTATCCGTTCTTTGAAAGCTCCTTTCTTATGCGGCGGACTTCACGAGTTCTTTTGCATGGGCTTGAACAAAGCTTGAAGGCACGATTGTAAAGCGCCGCGGCAACGGAGCGTTTCTGCCCTATTGGGTGCGCAGAATGGAAATTCAGGTACTTCCCTGTGTGGGTAGGCTTCCTGTACACGCTCGTCGTGATGCCGTTTGCTGTTCGTTCGATGAGGACGTCGAGGAAAGGGAGGCGCCCATTGCTCTCTTCTTCCATCGTGAACTGAACGCTCTCTTGAAATGAGTTCAAGTGCCGTAGAAATTTTTCCGCATCCTGTCGTCGGATGATGCAGAAACAGTCGTCGACGTACCGCAGGAAAAACCTAGGTGGCGGGTCGAACGACGCAAGCGCACGACTCTCTATCGTTTCTAGGGCCAGGTTGGAGCAGACTACGGAAATGGAGGCTCCCATTGCTGTGCCGAAGATCTGCTTGTACAACGTCTTGTTGAACACAAAGTATGTGTTTGACAAGCAGAATTTTAGGAGCCGGCACAAGTCGTCTGTCTCTATGGGCGTACGTTCTGGCAGAGACAAGTCGTTCTTCAGAGCATTCCTGCAACACTCGACTGCGAAGTCCACCGGCACGCAAGTAAACATGGACCTCACGTCGAACGACACCATAATGTGATCATCGCCAAAAGTCGCAGTCTTCAGTTTGTCAATGAAATGTGCCGAGTCTTTGACGTGCGTAGGCGTGTTTCCTGCCAAAGGCGCCAGTACCCGGTGGAGGTATCCCGACAACTTGTTCAGTGGTGACCGTGTGAAGTCAACAATCGGGCGAAGTGGTACCTCCTTCTTGTGTATCTTGGGCACCCCGTATATAGCTGGCGCGGAGCCGTTGTGACAAAGTAGGCGATTGTAAAGGTAGCCTTTGTCGGGGGGGACGAACTTGAAAACATCAGTAAGAAGTTTTTGCAGCTCGGACTCGATTTTCTTTGTAGGGTCTCGCGCCAGCTTGGCGTACGTCGTTGTGTCCTCCAGAAGGGCGTACATTTTTCGCACATAGTCGGTGCGGTCTAAAACGACAGTGGCGTTACCCTTGTCAGCAGGCAAGATGACGATGTCTTTGTTCTTCTGCAGCCTGGTCAATGCTGTTTGCTCTGCGGGTGTGATAGTGCGAGTCTTGCTTTTAGCAAGCTTAGAAAGAGCTCCAATGGCCCTTGAGCGTGCTTCGCTTTGTAAGCTGGGGGCGACCTTGCGTATAGCCTCTTCAACAGCGCAGGTCATGTTAACAGCATTTGGAGGAGCGCCAGTATTGAAGTTGAGGCCTCGGAGAAGTAGGCTGCGTTCATGCGGATCAAGCGTGTGCGAAGACAGGTTGCATATACTCGCTGTCACCCCGGCCTCAGGCGGACTGGCCAACAGCTGCTTGAACTTGGCATTTTGTGCCATATGTTTCAATTCTTGATTCTTGGCGCCCTCGCTGTTGGCATGCAGAAGAACATCAAAGAAGTCCGCGGGAATGAGCTTTTCCAGGAACTGTTGGGCGCAATAAATGTCATTCTCCAGGCGTTTGATTGTGCATTTTGTCTCGAGGATCCTTGCCTGCAGTAGTCGCTTTTCAGCTTGAGCAATGGTTTGTCTTCCAGTTGGCGTACGCACAAGGATCGGTAGCCGCAGAGACTTGGGGATCAATCCATGTGATTTGCAACGAAGATTGAACTGGAGGTGGCTTTGGAACGAAGTCAGCCTTGTCTTGAGGTTGACGAATTGTCGAATCTTGGTAATAGCAGGCGGCCCATGTTTCTCGCGAAGAGCAACATAGTTGAGGGTTCGACGGAAACCCGTCTGGCGAGGGAAATTCAGCATATCCTTTTAAACGAACACTCGCCAAAGTCATAAAGGAAAAAAAATAACCGTAAGAGAATTGACGTTTCGGCACCACTACGGGTGCCTTGTTCACAATGGGATGAAAAACGAGACGGGCTGCTGCTTATGTAGGGAAAACGTTGCGTATCGTGCGGATGTATATCTCGGGTAGATTGCCCTGCGTCCTGTTAATCGCTTGGCTTGTCATTTGTATGTGAAGGGATTCCTTGAGCAGACGAGTAGATAATGATTTTTCTTTCTCAAGTATGCGCGTGGAATCCCAGTCAATCAAGTGGCCCGTGTTTTGCTGGTGTTCGGCGAGAGCGTTAGAAATCACTTTTTTGTTTTTGACGTCACGCTGGTGTTCTTTGAATCGTCTCCTGAAGTCCCCTGTTTCGCCTATATAGGCTGCACCGCATTCTTTGCAAGGAATTTTGTAAACTACCCCAGGGTAGCTGGTCTTTTCAAGCGGGTCCTTTGCTCGTACCAAATGGTTTCTGAGCTTGCTGGATGGGACATGGGCAACTTGGATGTCGTAGTCAGCCAGTATCCGGCATAACGTCTCGCTGACACCAGGGGCATATGGGATGGCTGCACGTTTTTTCTTATTGGCTGCTTTTGCTTCGGCTTGAGGGGCCGCAGCGTGTCGTTCTTGTGATTGTAGCACTTGACGCGGGTATCCGTTCTTTGAAAGCTCCTTTCTTATGCGGCGGACTTCACGAGTTCTTTTGCATGGGCTTGAACAAAGCTTGAAGGCACGATTGTAAAGCGCCGCGGCAACGGAGCGTTTCTGCCCTATTGGGTGCGCAGAATGGAAATTCAGGTACTTCCCTGTGTGGGTAGGCTTCCTGTACACGCTCGTCGTGATGCCGTTTGCTGTTCGTTCGATGAGGACGTCGAGGAAAGGGAGGCGCCCATTGCTCTCTTCTTCCATCGTGAACTGAACGCTCTCTTGAAATGAGTTCAGGTGCCGTAGAAATTTTTCCGCATCCTGTCGTCGGATGATGCAGAAACAGTCGTCGACGTACCGCAGGAAAAACCTAGGTGGCGGGTCGAACGACGCAAGCGCACGACTCTCTATCGTTTCTAGGGCCAGGTTGGAGCAGACTACGGAAATGGAGGCTCCCATTGCTGTGCCGAAGATCTGCTTGTACAACGTCTTGTTGAACACAAAGTATGTGTTTGACAAGCAGAATTTTAGGAGCCGGCACAAGTCGTCTGTCTCTACGGGCGTACGTTCTGGCAGAGACAAGTCGTTCTTCAGAGCATTCCTGCAACACTCGACTGCGAAGTCCACCGGCACGCAAGTAAACATGGACCTCACGTCGAACGACACCATAATGTGATCATCGCCAAAAGTCGCAGTCTTCAGTTTGTCAATGAAATGTGCATTGACCAGGCTGCAGAAGAACAAGGACATCGTCATCTTGCCTGCTGACAAGGGTAACGCCACTGTCGTTTTAGACCGCACCGACTATGTGCGAAAAATGTACGCCCTTCTGGAGGACACAACGACGTACGCCAAGCTGGCGCGAGACCCTACAAAGAAAATCGAGTCCGAGCTGCAAAAACTTCTTACTGATGTTTTCAAGTTCGTCCTCCCCGACAAAGGCTACTTTTACAATCGCCTACTTTGTCACAACGGCTCCGCGCCAGCTATATACGGGGTGCCCAAGATACACAAGAAGGAGGTACCACTTCGCCCGATTGTTGACTTCACACGGTCACCACTGAACAAGTTGTCGGGATACCTCCACCGGGTACTGGCGCCTTTGGCAGGAAACACGCCTACGCACGTCAAAGACTCGGCACATTTCATTGACAAACTGAAGACTGCGACTTTTGGCGATGATCACATTATGGTGTCGTTCGACGTGAGGTCCATGTTTACTTGCGTGCCGGTGGACTTCGCAGTCGAGTGTTGCAGGAGTGCTCTGAAGAACGACTTGTCTCTGCCAGAACGTACGCCCGTAGAGACAGACGACTTGTGCCGGCTCCTAAAATTCTGCTTGTCAAACACATACTTTGTGTTCAACAAGACGTTGTACAAGCAGATCTTCGGCACAGCAATGGGAGCCTCCATTTCCGTAGTCTGCTCCAACCTGGCCCTAGAAACGATAGAGAGTCGTGCGCTTGCGTCGTTCGACCCGCCACCTAGGTTTTTCCTGCGGTACGTCGACGACTGTTTCTGCATCATCCGACGACAGGATGCGGAAAAATTTCTACGGCACCTGAACTCATTTCAAGAGAGCGTTCAGTTCACGATGGAAGAAGAGAGCAATGGGCGCCTCCCTTTCCTCGACGTCCTCATCGAACGAACAGCAAACGGCATCACGACGAGCGTGTACAGGAAGCCTACCCACACAGGGAAGTACCTGAATTTCCATTCTGCGCACCCAATAGGGCAGAAACGCTCCGTTGCCGCGGCGCTTTACAATCGTGCCTTCAAGCTTTGTTCAAGCCCATGCAAAAGAACTCGTGAAGTCCGCCGCATAAGAAAGGAGCTTTCAAAGAAGGGATACCCGCGTCAAGTGCTACAATCACAAGAACGACACGCTGCGGCCCCTCAAGCCGAAGCAAAAGCAGCCAATAAGAAAAAAACGTGCAGCCATCCCATATGCCCCTGGTGTCAGCGAGACGTTATGCCGGATACTGGCTGACTACGACATCCAAGTTGCCCATGTCCCCTCCAGCAAGCTCAGAAACCATTTGGTACGAGCAAAGGACCCGCTTGAAAAGACCAGCTACCGTGGGGTAGTTTACAAAATTCCTTGCAAAGAATGCGGTGCAGCCTATATAGGCGAAACAGGGGACTTCAGGAGACGATTCAAAGAACACCAGCGTGACGTCAAAAACAAAAAAGTGATTTCTAACGCTCTCGCCGAACACCAGCAAAACACGGGCCACTTGATTGACTGGGATTCCACGCGCATACTTGAGAAAGAAAAATCATTATCTACTCGTCTGCTCAAGGAATCCCTTCACATACAAATGACAAGCCAAGCGATTAACAGGACGCAGGGCAATCTACCCGAGATATACATCCGCACGATACGCAACGTTTTCCCTACATAAGCAGCAGCCCGTCTCGTTTTTCATCCCATTGTGAACAAGGCACCCGTAGTGGTGCCGAAACGTCAATTCTCTTACGGTTATTTTTTTTCCTTTATGACTTTGGCGAGTGTTCGTTTAAAAGGATATGCTATATGAGCTACTCCTTGATCGGTTGCGGTAGCGCGACCATCCGTTGTGACAGGCTGCACCGATCGATCAGAAAACAATTAGGCAGCTGGTCCTGCTTTCTGTGCATGTTTGTAATTTTCCTAGAAACAACCATGCTTAAAGTACACTTTTTGATTACCTGAGTGCGAAAATGAAGCTAATATTTACCTGTTGAGAGCATACCGGTTTAATGTTACCCCTTTTGAACGTATTTATTTTGCCGGGTGGCCGTCGCTAGCGACTACACGAGAAAATTCTTCTGTTGAAACTACTAACTCCTTTGCACGCACGGTTCACGAAGCAGTGGCGTCTTCTGGGGAGCTCGGTGTTGGAAAATTTGTTCACATTCGGTTTGGTTTGGTTCACGGGGGTTTAACGTCCCAAAGCGACTCAGGCTATGAGAGACGCCGCATTGAAGGGCTCCGGAAATTTCGACCACCTGGAGATCTTTAACGTGCACTGACATCGCACTGTACACGGGCCTCCAGAATTTCGCCTCCATCGAAATTCCGCCGCTGCGATCCAACCGCTCGTCGGTGTTCGGGTCAGCAGCCCAGCGCCATAACCACTCAGCCACCGTGGCGGCCATTTGTTCATATTCAGGGTATGTTCTATATAGCCAGTGCAGAATATGCCAGCGCTGGAAGAAAAGCAGTGTCCTTTGCCAGAAGATTTCACATCTATAGTAACTTGTTTCTCCACGTTTGAGAAGCATTTTCCTCTCTCAGTAGTGCAGTATGCTGTCATTAATTGCATTTTAAAAGGCAGATTTTACAGTTAAAACTTAAGCATGCCTTACCCTACGTGCCTGAGAAGTTGTACATCTGCAAGTACCTGCGTGAATAACAGCCATCCTTATGTACTCTGTGAGGTTAAGCGAGCGATGGTGAGGTTCCGACAACTCTTGTGAAATCCGGGTGCGAAACTCTACTAGAGCGTTGCAAGTTTTTGCCGGACCAATGACTGAACCGAAGGAGGGAGAAGTCGAAAGATCAGTTGAGAGTGCGGAGATTGTGCCCGGTATAGAGGTACGATTATTTAGCGCGAAGAATGCATTCCTTAATGGAGAGCTAAAGTCACAAGGATCTAAATTCTGCAGGTTACCGAGGTCACTGATGCACCAGCTGGCAAGAAAAAATTAACGATGGGCTATCGACAACCCTTCTTGCATGGCAAGGCAAGGATATGCCGTACTATATTCTTTTTTCTTCATGTAGCTCACAAGACATGAAGCTCCATCGAACGCTATTACATCAGTCATAAGCTCTATCCGAACTTGTTGGCCATGACCGACTGTCATCTGTAGCTTTTTCGTTTCTGAGCGTAATCTAGCCACGGTTTAAGTAGAGGCATTAATATTCTCCTTACTAGGGACACAACAGAAGTATGGCGGCATAGATGACGCAGTGCATTGCTTTCCCTATCCCAGTTTGGCCTCTGGTCTCACATAAATGATTTCCATTTTCTCTGTCCTTGACAGCATGCTGCGTGTCGCAGTGGCCTTGCCCCTCCTGGCCTTGTGCTTGGCGTCGGACACGCAGGTGACGATCGCGTATGATCAGCACGAGTCCCTGGTCGTTATGATTCACCGCGCACCAACTGACTCGCGCTTGCGCCTGGTGCGGCTGAGCCCCACAGCGCTCGACTGTGCAAACAGCTGGGCGGCACCTTCCTTCTTCCCAGAGGAGCGGATACCGGTAAGTCTGGCGCCAGACCTTTCACGTTTGGCATTAAGAGCTCAAACTAGACAATTGACAGCTCTAGGGAAGTTTGCGCTGCCAAAGTGAAGTCAACTGTGCGTGCCGTTTCTTCGTTTCAAAAAAAAACAGCGCAATCTTTGGCAGGTAGTAGAAAACATTTATTCCAAAAAGGTAGGATAGAGAGGCGAAAATACAGATTTTGGGTGGAGTCCTTATTTCAGGACCCCAATGTCCACCGCAGTTGCTCTTGCTTGGGATATCAGCTTTCGCCGCGTCGCCAAGTCAGAGCTGAGCAGGGCAGACTCCCACTGTTCCTCGGGGTGATGTTTGTCTAATTCGGGGGGCTTGGGACCGGAGCAGCCCCATGTTACATGATATGTTATTGAAATTCCGCAACACCAGGGGCAGATTCCGTCATATCTGTCGGGGAAGATGATGTGGTACTTGTGTGGGTTAGGAAAGGTGTTCGTCTGTAGTTGTCGCCATTCCCTCGCCTCTGCGGCCGTTAGCTTACGGTGTGGTGGGGGATAGACTTGTCTTTTTGTTCGGAGAAGGAGGAGGCGCACGCCGTACGTAGAGGGGAGAGGGGTGAGGTCGGGGGAGGTTAGTCGCTCGGTTAGTATATCCTCGAGCTAGACTGTCCGCGGCCTCGTTTCCCTCGAGCCCCTCGTCCCCAGGAGTCCAAGTGATTTGGTGCTTGCATGAGAAATTTTAAACTTGTGGGGTAGTCCGAATGGCAGCGACGGAGTGTGGAAGTCTGCCAGAGAGGAAGAGGCGACACGCGGACTGGGAGTAGGTAATAATTTTTAGCTCATTTCCGTAGCATCGCCGTGCTGGATTGCGAGGGCAATTGCAGCAGTTTCCGCTACTGTGGGAGAGCAGTTTCGTAGGGAGGCGCTGGCGATTTCCTTGAAATTCGTGTCCAAGACGACCGCCACCACGTTTGTTGAATCGGGGTACATGGCTGCGTCGACGTATACAGCATTTTGTGCCTGTCGATGTGTGCTGCGCAGATAGTCCACTCGCGCCTTTCGTCGTTCCTTTTGTGAGTCCGAGTGCATGTTCTTTGGGAGTGGAGCTACATACACGCGAGTTCGCAGAGTTGAGGGTAGGTCTCGGTTGTCCTGGACGGCGCGTATGTCAGCCGGGGAACCCACTCTTTCCACGATTGCGCGTCCAGCTTTGGTGGTGAGGAGGCGTTCCTTTTGCGATGCTAGGACGGTTTCTCGAATTTCTTCTATTGTGCTGGTCAGTCCCAGGTCCTCGAGGTGGCAGCTGGCCGTGTACATCGGGAGGCCTAACGCATGTTTGTAGGCGGTACGGATGATGGCGTCTGCTTTGTCTCGCTCATTCCCCAGAAGTGGTAGGAATGGGAGACCGTATGACAGGCGGCTCATAACTAGAGCCTGTATTAGTCGAATTGTATCCTCCTCTCTCATGCCTTTTCGGTTGCAGGTGATGCGCCGAATCATGCGGGAGATCTTGAGGGCAGTTGTCCGGAGACGCTGTAACGTGTAGTTGGCTTTCCTGTCGCTCTGAAGCCAAAGGCCCGGGATGCGGATAAGAGGGACTTCCTTTATTCTCGTGCCTTCGAGGTAAACCTCGATGTCGCCGGGAGATTTGTAGGCATAGCCCTGAATGCGGATAATTTCGGATTTGTCGGGTGTGCAGCGGAGGCCGCAATTTGCTGCTTGTCTTTCTACGCAATTGACTGCCTCTTGTAGGGTGTTTCCTTTGTCGGCAAGGGAACCCCCGGTGGACCAGATGGTAATATCATCGGCGTAGATAGTATAGCCGATGCGTTCAATAGCCTCGAGTGCTTTTGCCATGCCTATCATAGCTATATTGAAGAGGAGAGGAGAGATGATAGAGCCTTGGGGAGTGCCTTTGTTGGGTGTCTGCTCTGTGCCAGAGCGGACATCTCCCATGCCAATCGTGGCCGTGCGGTTGCTGAGAAAGGTTTTGATGTAGTTGAAGGTCTCGGGTCCGCAATCGAGGGCGTTGAGTTCTTTCAAGATGGTGTCGTGAGAAACGTTGTCAAAAGCGCCTTTCAGATGAAGTGCCATAATTAGGTGCTCGCCGCCTCTCGAGATGTTACTGAGTACTTCTTCCTTGAGAAGGAGGGAAGCGTCTAGCGTAGAAAGACCTTTCCTGAAGTCGATCATAGTGGGTGGAAAGTGGTAATTCTCCTCTATGTAGTTTTGGAGGCTGGTCTGGATAACGCGCTCGTATAGTTTGCCCAGGCAAGAGGTGAGCGAGATGGGTCGTAATGCTTCCAGGCTTAGTGGTTTGCCTGGTTTTGGGATAGTAACGATTTCGGAGTGTTTCCACTCTGCAGGGACTTCTCCCGCCTCCCATAGGGTGTCATTTATGTAGGAAGTGAGGCCCTCGATCAGCGACTTGCCCAGGTTTCGAATCATCCCATTTGT
This sequence comes from Amblyomma americanum, assembly GCA_030143305.2. Classification (NCBI taxonomy): domain Eukaryota; kingdom Metazoa; phylum Arthropoda; class Arachnida; order Ixodida; family Ixodidae; genus Amblyomma; species Amblyomma americanum. Next base: position 70,486 of record JARKHS020011004.1, on the reverse strand, counting down.
GATCTTGTCCGCGCCAGCTGCCGTGTTGCGTGTGGCAGATCAAGCCGCGGCGTAAACCTCGGCAGTGGTGATGGGGGCGTCCAGCCTCTCATTTGGGCCTCCCGTGTACGAGATTGTGCTGGGAGGATGGGGGGTGCCGATGTATTCGGTTTTGAGGGCGGTGAGGAGGGCCGCGTCGTCTCCGGGGTACAGTTGGCGATTTGCTTGAGTGTACGGTTAGTGGCAGACCGCGATGTTTGCGGATCGACGAGGCTGCGGAGGATCGCCCAGGTGCGGGAGGTCCCCAGCGTGCCGCGTAGTGACTCGCAAAATTCCTGCCAATTCTGTTGAGAGAGGTGTTGTGCATACTCTTGTGCTTCTGCCGTGGTTTGTGATATGCGGAGTCTCAGGGGACGATCGAGGCGTTGGCGTTTCCATCTGCGAACCAGAGTCCGTCGGGTCTGCCACAACTTCAGAAGGTGACGATCGACCGCCGGATTATCGGGTGTGCATTGTACTTCGGTGGTGGCCTCCTTGTGTGATTTCCAAATCTGTTCACTCCATTCGCTGATTGATTGAATGGGGTCTTCCGGAACAGGCTGTGCACGGTATTTAGTCCAGTCCATGATTTTGGCTGTTCCTAGGGTGCGACGAATGTTTGCGGAGGTGATAGACGTGCTTACAATGTAGTGGTCGCTACCTAAGCTCTCTCCGAGATTTGTCCACGTAGCGTTATGAATGTTCTTGACGATTGTAAGGTCAGGGCATGAATCGCGCGTGACGCTGTTTTCTTCGCGGGTTGGGTATAAAGGATCAGTATTTCCAGGCCCAGGGCATCCCGAGCTCGTACCACGCTCAGACCACGCAGCGAGTCCGTTTTGTAGCCACATTCCCTGTAGGGGGCGTTAAAGTCATCGAGTGCGATAAGCTGATGTGAAACAGCTAGCTGATCTGCCTTTTGAAGTAAGTCAGAGAAATCGGCCTTGGTTGCTCGTGGGGGGTGATACGCGTTCAGAACGAAGGTGCTCTTGCGGCCCCTCTTGTTGGGAATGACCTCGATCATGTTGTAGTTGATTCCTGTTCTCTCAAGAAGTGTTCGACCACCGTGATGTCCTTAGAAACAAGGGTGGCAACTTTTGGCGAGCTCGCGTTGTGGACTGTGTAATATCCTGGGAGAGTCGGCGCCGGGTTGGCTCCTGCCTCTTGCAGGCAGATTATATCGAGTCGAATGGGGGTGACATTGATGTATTGTTTCAAGAGGCTTTGTTTTCTCCTGAAACTTCGGCAATTCCATTGCCAGATCTCTAGGCGGTCAGGAGTGCCTCATTTAGAAAGCGGAGCCATTCTGGTGGCTGGTAAGCTCCTGACAGACTCGTTGTCGCTACTCATAGAGACCACCGCGGTCGCGGACCGGTAGGTTTTTGCTCGGGGGTTGTCAGAGCTGGTAACACGTTTTCTGCTAGGGGCTTTGGTGTTTATCAGTGCTTGTAGGGTAACAAATTGGGCGTCATGTGCGTCCAGGCGCGCGCCTATTTGTGCGATTTGGGCTGAGAGCTGGGAGGTGAATGTTGTGAGAAGGGGGTATTATGTTGTTCATAATGCTATTTAAGAGACGTCCCTGTATTTCTTCATATGTATTGGGGAGGGGGAAGTTGTCGGTTGGCGAGGTGTGGGAGTGGGTGTCGCCACTGGTGGTAGAAGCGGTTTGGGGGAAGTCTCAACGTCCCGGGGCGCGGGAGGTGGCGGAGGTTAGACATGAGGGGTGGTGAGAGGAGTGCACTTGCGGGCTAGCTCCGCTACCTGGATTGTAGCTTGTCGATAGTGTGTTCCATTTTTGCGCAGTCTGAGCATTTGGGAGAGTGGGTGTGTTCGAAGGAACAGTGGGAGAGTTCTTAACGAGCTCTGCCCAGCTCACCTTTTTGTCCGTGGCCTTGGCTTGCCCCTGCTGTGGCCGGCTAATTTCCTTTTTTTTTGCTTTGGTGCAGGGGGAGGAGGGGTTGACCGGTTGGTGGAGACGGATCTCGATCTGCTCCTAATGCTGCAGCTTTGGCTGGATGACTCGTCGACCGTGCTGAACCAGCGCGGCGTCCGAGTTCGGGCCTGGTTGTCTTTCCTGGACCGGTGTTGTTCCTTGATGGGTGGGGTGGAGGATCGGACGGATGGTGGCTTTTGCTTGAGTGGTTTGAACCGATTAGGGCACTTCTTGCTGCCGGTTTCGTGTGTTCCTCCGCACAGAGCACACTTCGGCAGGCACTGATGTCCGTGAGGAGGGTTTTGGGCCCCGCATTGTCGTGCTGGGCGGTACAGATGGCAACGAAACTCCGCGCTCTTGAAGTACACAACTTTGGGGGTGGTCGGGCCGTTGAAAGTGATCAGCATTGACGATGTTTTGCCCATGCGTCGTACGTCGAGTACGGTGGTCCCGCGTGGTCCCGCGTATAGGCCCGTCTGAAGAGCTTCCGGTGTCACGTGGTCCGGAATTCCGTAGATTACGCCCCGTCTGTCGTGCTCTGTGAAAGGTATGTAGGCGTTCACGTCATGAGTGAGGTCTCCAAGGGACAGTGTCCTGATTTGTCGATGTTCGTTGGCAACTTCTGCGTGCGGAGTGCTCGCTACGAGGATATTTGATCCGTAGTGGGGGCGGAGGAGGTACCTTCCTTCCACCTGCTGCGGTTCTGGACAGGCGTTGCTTATTGCTTCGGCAAGATCGAGATTTGAGAAGTTCTTTAAAGCGAGTCCTCGGCGAGGTCAAATCACGATTTTGATGTCCGTTTGCGGTAGAGGCGGGAGGCGGACTCGAAGGCCGCGTTTCTTTGGCGTAGGATGTTTGTGATTTGGTGGGGGGTCCTGGGAGTCGGTGCTGCCCTGCACTTGGCTGTTGGTTTCAGTCCGGGCTGCTTTGCGAAGCTTCCTTTCTTGATGTCTGCTCAAGGCTATCTTCCAGCCGTTGGGCAGAGGGGTAGTAGGCGGTGACGAGGCCGGGGACGAACTGGTCGTCGGGCCGTTCTCCGTTCGGTCTTGACAGTCGGTTAAGTCCATGTCGGAATCCAAGCCTTCATTTGTTGTGGGTGGCAGGGACGCCTCCGAGCTCATTTTCAGCGCCGCGCAGCGTGGCGCGCGGCGAGGCGTGGGCTAGAGGACCGCCCTTGTGCTAGGCACAACGCGAGGACTAGCGTTCCGCGCCTGGCTCGGAGCGTTAGAGTCTTTTTCGGGTAAAAGTGGTTGGAATTGCACGGAAAATGGTGGGAACGGGTGCCGAACACCTTCACTGACTGATTATAGGTGGTATCAGTCCATTTCAGGTCGAAAATCCGCCGTCCCGAGTGAAAATCCACGGAGCCGAGGTGAAGTGCGTCCGCTCACGGCGTTCCAGCCATCTTTGGCAGGGATAAAAGGCAATACACACGAGAACAGGCGCTGTGTCTTTCCTTTTATCCCTGTCAAAAGGCGCGCTGTTCTTTTTTGAAATGGCATACCATTTCGCCCAAGGGTCAATTCTAAAAGTTCTTCGTCTTACTTCATTTATTCTTCAAAACGCGTTCCTCAGGTTGCAGAGTTGCAAGGCTAACCGGCCCGTTGCCGCAGTGTGGTTGGAAGCGTGAGTATAGTGTAACCGGTTCTTTGCACTATACCCAGAAAATCTGGACAAAAGCTTTCTTGAGCGGGAAACCGTTTATGAAAGCAATTTTTTCTTATAATGTAAGATTTCACTATTATAATCAATATATTCGCAGATCACCCGACGGCAGTGATACATCTTTTTAATAATAATAAGAAGAAGAATTGGTTTTGAGGGAAAGGAAAAGGTGCAGTATCTGCCTCACATATCGGCGGACACCTGAACCGCGCCGTAAGGGAAGGGATAAAGGAGGGCTTGAAAGAAGCAAGGAACAAAGAGTTGCCGTAGCGGAGGGCTCGGGAATAATTTCGACCCAAAAAAAATCTTTAACGTGCAGTGACATCGCACAGCACACGGGCGCCGTGCGATGCCAGTGCGCGTTAACGATCCCCAGATGGTCGAAATTAGTTTTTTTTTTCTATTCACGTTTCTGCGATCGTGAAAATTTTTTGCCCGAGCAAGCTCGACTTGTACTCTATGGCGGTTTCTCTGCAAGCCAGCATTTCGGCAAACCAACCAATAGCATCTTTATTGGCGAAACTATTTTGAGAACGTTGCATCGCTATACAGCAAAGAGCTCACTACGAGTCTGACGGCTTCGCCTGGGAATTTTTCTCTACATGGAGCGTATATTGAATTGGCCTAAGAAATAAAATCACTTCGTGCAGCTTGACATCACCCAGCTTTCTTCAACCTTCAGGAACCGTTAGTGCGCCGGCAGGTCGCAAAGGTTTGGGGGATTTCTCAAATACCGCTTTCCTAACTCAAAAAGTCTATTTTTTTTAAATTGTGTAAAGTCTTATGTGAAATACCCTGTATAGGCACTTATTTTAGCGCCATTCGAATGCTATAAAAATAAGTGCTCGTCTCTTTTACCCTGTGATGAGTTTTTGCCCACATACATTTAAGAAAACTTCCTGTTGGGCTAGTTGGTTTTGGTTGAGTACGGTTTCACAGGCCACAAAATCCTGGACGGAACATGAGGGTAGACGACAGGACGAAGCACTAGTTTCAATTAGCTTATCGTATCTATACGACAGGTACACATATAGCTCTTATCATCACATTCGCAGAGTACTTACATATGGATTAAGAACGTCATGATAAAGTACGCCCAAGAAATTTTTTGCGATCATCATGCCATAAAATTGAGGTTTCGCTTGAGCACAACCTGCCTTTTGTTTTCATAAAAAACGCTTGTGTAAGCTCTGTGCCTTTCGTTAACTCATCTCTACAGAGAATGCGGTCATCCGTAAAGCATGACAAACAAACTTGTAACGGGCATGCTTTAATGTATTTCCCTAAATATGTGCCTTCCTTCGTATTTAATAGATTTCGCCCATGTTCCCTTCTTCGGCCGTTGACACACCGGCCGGTTTGTCCTGTACAGGAGAGGGCGCATGACAGTTGGGTTTCGTAAACTGCCCCTTAAGCGCATTTCTTGTAAGTCGCCTGTAATTCTTTCCACAGCCTCGTTCCTTTTTCTTCTCTTTTTGGCGCGAGAGCAAATAATAATAATAATTGGTTTTGGGGGGAAAGGGAAATGGCGCAGTATCTGTCTCATATATCGTTGGACACCTGAACCGCGCCGTAAGAAAAGGGAGGAAGGAGGGAGTGAAAGAAGACAGGAAGAAAAAGGTGCCGTAGTGGAGGGCTCCGGAATAATTTCGACCACCTGGGGATCTTTAACGTGCACTGACATCGCACAGCACACGGGTGCCATAGCGTTTTGCCTCCATAAAAACGCAGCCGCCGCGGTCGGGTTCGAACCCGGGAACTCCGGATCAGAGAGCAAAGGCCTTCGAGCATTCTTGGTGCTGAAAATACGAGCGGTACATCACGGCATCTCGCATCGTTTTTCATATTCTGTGCATTTTGGTGCACATAGGGCACCACCGCACGTCACGCCTTTTCTCGGGGGACCTCTGCCCTAGATGTCACACTGCCTCGCATTGAATTCTATTAGAGTCTTTTAGTAGCCGCTGTCACGAACGAGGCAGCCAAGCTGCCCTCATCCTACCGAATTGTTTTTAAAGCACTCCCTGAAATCTCTGAGCGCATGACTTTCTGGGCGCAGATTCAACGCAAAGCGAAGCAAGCCCTTTCTTCACCAGCTTATAATATAAGGACTGAAATGGCAAAAGCTGCTTGTTTGCACGCGGAGCAGTGGGCCAACACATCGGATTTCTACAGAATCATGAGTTTACAAGGTCTAAAAACAAAAACAAATTATGCTCAGGAAGTTCACACGTAAAATAAGAGCCTTTTTTATGAACGGTGATAAAACACTGTGCAGTGTTCTCTTAATATGAAACTTCCTTAAATTGAGAAAAAGTCATACGATCAAATATATCTAAAATTTTTTAAACTTGTAATGGTGTATACTCTGCCACAGGACTTGGTGAAACTACGACAGAAGAATGTGACATAACACAGGTGCCACACAGGGTCTAATACGTATGCCTGCTATCAGCAGAAAAAACTTCTGGTCGATAGGTGTATTCTATGTATAACGGTAGTAAAGTTCTAAAAATGTTCAACCGTAACACCACCAGAGTTATGAAATAAAATCGGATAATTTTTCTTGAATCCACTCCCTTACCGCAGAGAACAATGTCCCATGAGGAAAAAATAGAATGAATCTACAATGTCATTTAAAAAAGCACTCCCAATCTCAGCGTTCGTTCCCAGGAAGCCATACATCATATCTGACCTATTCGTCAATAACGGATCATTTACATGCAGCTTAGTCAAATTCCTGCACAAATATAAGCTAAGCTCTACAGAGAATGCGGACATCCGTAAAGCATGACAAACAGGTTTGTAACGGGCATGCTTTAATGTACTTCTCTAAAAATGTGCCTTTCTTCGTCTTTCATAGATTTCGCCCATGTTCCCTTATTTGGTCGTTGACACGCCGGACGGTTTGTCCTGTATTTGAGAGGGCGCATGACAGGGGCGGGGGGGGGGGGGGGGGGTGGGGGTTCGTAAACTACACCTTAAGCGCATTTCTCGTAAGTCGCCTGTAATTCGTTCCACAGCCTCGTTCGTTCTTTCTTTCTCTTTTTTGGTGCGAGAGCAAAGGCCTTCGAGCTTTCTTGGTTCTGAGATTACGAGCGGTACATCACAGCGTCTACAAAAACATTACAAAAACATTAGGAAGTTTAATTAGTAAAAGTTGGCCAAACCAAGACGATCGCACAGAGACAGCGCCGTGGTTTCCCCTTTCGTAGCCTTCATAGATATACGAGCAAACTTCGGTCCAACCACCGGAGGTACCCTTACCGAGAAGTTATCACCCGAGATAACTACAAAGCCACCTTCCTTATCTGCTTGCTTTAGTCGTGGAATCGCTAGAGACGGTGACGTCTGTTCTGCAGAAAGGACGAATGTTTACCCAGCACAACCAAAGGTGCCGCCACATGAACTGGTGGCTATCACCCGCGGAACTGGTATACAAACGCCGCACCGCAGAACGAAATGTGCCTTCTGGAGCGGTTTGACAGCCCTCGGAAGTCAGGAAACACGAAGGGTAAACACTTCAAGGAAATGACAACAGGAGCTATCGCGACGTTCTTTAGAAGAAATCAACTGTGACTGCTTGAAGCAGATAAGGAGGGCGTATTAGTAGTTATCTCGGACGGTAACTTCTCAGGAAGAGCCGATCAGGCGTTTGGAAAAAGTTTGCCCGTATATCTATGAAGGCTACAAAAGTCAAAACCACGGCTGTCTTCGTACAATCGTCTGGGTGTACACCTTTCCACAAGTCAACGGCCGGGATGCTGTAAACTACCCCCACAGCACATTTCAGAAAACGGTTTGCATAGTTTCGCATTCTGTTGACTTGGCATTATCTGTTCAAATCTTTCGACACAGCGATGCAAGTTTTCTGGGTGCAGAGAAGACCACCGGGACTTTGTAATTCACAGCAACATGCTTAAGGTTATGAGCCACTTTGTGGGAGTATGGAATCACCACCGGTTTGGTTTTCTTTTGAGATACTTCACCATCCTCGCTTTTTCTTTCTTTTTTTACCTTTTTCAGGAATGCTTCCTTCACAGAACTAATCACCAGGGATGGAAAGTCTGCCTGTTTAAGTTTTTGTATCTGTGCGTCAAGGCTTTCCTGTACTTTATGACAGCACGATTTCTTAAGAGCTGATTCAAGGCACATGATGTCAATGGCACGTTTCACAGTTTTAGAGTGCGTCGAATAGTGCGGCAACAATTCTTTGCGGGCACGAGGTCAATACATCCAGCAAACACCTTCTTCAGTAATGGTTATGTAAATATCTAACAACTGTAATTTATTTTCTGTCGCGAGTTCATATGTAAAATCCACACCCTTGGCATGTTGTTTAAAATCCGACAAAATATCCTGCACAGTTTGCGAGTAAGTCAAGGGCGATTGTTTAGTCAATATAATTAAAAAATCGTCACCATACCTAAATGTCTCGAGAACTTTGCCTGCGTCAAATGCCCCTGATAAGGTTCTGTCAATGCCCGCGAGAAAGATGTTGCACAATGCAAGTTGTTCTACAGATATTATGTCGAAGTAAAGGTAAGACTGCCCGTGAACTGCTAGAAGCCCACCGGATTGGAAAAAGCGGGAGTTGCTGTGTTAGCACTCCCATCGCTGGTCATTCATAAGAATGAAAGTATATTTTTAGATAAGTTTAGAAAGAGTTGAATCACTTTTGTTCTCTCCACTGTAGTATCCTTCACCTCGCAATTGTCATTTACCTGTTGTTTGTTATATTGTTTTGCCTCTCTTTCCACCACGCCTTCCTTTTGGGTATAAATAAACCGTTCTTGAATTCAATAAATAGTTGCTAGTAGCGCCTGTCTCGTGTTTTTTTTTTTTCCTTTGTGCTGTGTCTTTTTGCGCTTCATCTACTCAAGCCATGAACCAACTTGCCCAAGAGCGTGTTCTACTTCAAAATTAAGCCCGATTTCCGCCGAGGCATTTCCAAAGCTTCGTTCCTTCTTTCTTGTAATGGCAGGGAAGCCCCTATGTTATGTGACCTTTTTTTTTAGATGGGTTGATCGCGTTAGCACCAGTAAGCTCCGGTATTTCATTTCGTCCTCGCTGAGTGTACGGTTTTCTCCAGAAATATTGTTTATATGCCGACAGAAAGAATAGCACTAGAAGAGCTATCCAAGCTCATCAATAAGCGCAAAAACCTGCATAAGTTTAATATGGAGAGAATCGAGCATGCTTTAAAGAACAGACTAAGCCTAAAAGCGGCGAAGAGGAAACTAGGCCTAGGCAAAAACCAGATGTATTCGTTAAGAGGCAAACAGGGCAATGTCATTAGCAATATTGATGAGATAGTTAAAGTGGCCGAAGATTTCTACACATATCTTTATAGTAGCCAATGTAATCAGGATGTTAATGATAGAGGCAGTAGAGCATAGCACTGGGATATCCCGCCAGTAGCGAAAGAGGAAGATTTCTTTAAAGGAATGTAGGCGCAATCCATGAGCGCGGTAGCATCCCTCTTACTGTTTGCCAGAGGGGACGCTCTTTGAATGCATACACATTTCCTTTACTAAAGCAGCTGTTGACACAGTTATTTTCTTGTGTGTAAGGACTTTTATCAACATCTGGTGCAGGCTGGCAGCGCAAGGAGAACCTTTTCTGATGAAGGACTACTACTCGGGAAATACTGCGCAGTGGTGAGTAAGTTTGTTTTTTTCTTCGCGGCTTCAATTTTGGCTTGGCTTCACAACTATTTTTACTCTAGCTACATTCCTGATGAATTCGCAGCAAGATGTTGAAGTCGCTTAGTAGAGTAGCAAAGCATGCACCTTGGATTCTGACACTCATTTTTTTTAATTTATTGTCCAGAACTATCATCAGACCAATTTTGGCATGTCAGGCAATAAGTTAATCTTTTTTATTAATATTGTACGTGACTGCTTTGTGCTTCTGTTCTAAAATTTTGAGCTCACCATTAGTGCTAAAACTTGCTTAGTCTTGGGGGTAAGAATGTTTCGGCTTTCTAAGGTTTGCATGCCGATTGCATGAACGCACCCCGCGCATACTCATTCGAATGGGTTCTGTCGACCCTAAGTAGCGAATACGTGTAAGCTCTTCAGCTCTCCATAAGGTTAGCTATGTGCGTAAAACTACTATGGAGTATTAGCGTCCTGAAGCGGCTCAGGCTATGAGGAGCGCCGTGATTGTAGCATAAAGCGTAATTCAGACTATAGACGATTTACAGCGACATAACTTGTGGGCTGCCATCTTTGGTCACGTGATTATGCCGCTATTACACGCTGCTGACTCCTCGGCGCCTGCCTCGTCGCGACGGCTACTGCGTCTGGCGGTTCGCTTCCGACAGCCAGTGTTCCGGCTGATAGAGTTGTGAAGGGGTGGGAAGACGACACTAGGGTTTTGGCCAGAGCTTCGAAGGACATGTAAGAACCCTAATTTTATCACTTGAGACGTGAAAATGTGATCGGGCTTCATGTCGCGGCAATCAGCTCAACTCTCCGCCTCTTTCAGCCAACGCATGGATCACTTGAATGCTTGTTTTTGCTTCCGCAACAGGCTTTGCTGAATTTTTTATTGTTATTACCTGCAGCTACGCAGGTAGTTTCATTGTGTACATTCATACAGACACTGCTCTAAAACTTTCACATGCGCATCGTACGCATTTGTTCACAACCTATTAACGGTGCTTCGGTAACTTAAATTATATAATACCGGTTTGTTAAACCCAGAAAGGCGAGAAAAAAATGGCTGTAGTTTAGCTCTGGTTAAACCTGGAGTGACGCGATAGCTACAGCTGGCCGAGTGGAACAAACTTAATCGAATTGCATAGTCAGTCTTTCGCCGCTGCGTTTCGCTGGGCTTTCCTTCATCTTCGTCCCGGGACGAGGATTCACTCTATCCCCCTCTCCACTCCACCCCCACTCGGTTTCGCCGGCTGCTGCCACGGTGGCCACAGCGCCGCCACGCTGAAGGCTCGAAATGCCAGCGTAATGTAGGCGCGCGGCGCGCACACCAGCTGCGTGCTCTGACGTCACTCCGCGCATGCGCACAACTGACGAGGCGGACGGCGTCTGCTCCGCCGTTGGCGCAGCGGCCAGGCGCGCGGCGCGCACACTAGCTGTGGGCTATGACGTCACTCCGCGCATGCGCACAGCTGGCGGAGCGGTGATGCCACGGCTCAGCCCGGAGCCACGCTGACCTCGCGAAAGGGCTGGCGTAGTATAGCTATCGCTACAAAAAATGGCCGTTGTTGAGCTCTGGGTAAACCTGGAGTGAGGCGATAGCTCGAAGTGTCCGAGTGGAACTCGCTCAGTCGAAATGCAAAGCCAGTGTTTCACCGCTCTGTTTCACTCGGCGGTCTCTTCATCTTCGTCCCCGGACGTGGATTCACTCTCTCCCCCACGCACCGCACTACGTGACCAGCAACGGAGTCGCCACGCCGAAGGCTCGAAATGCCGGCGTAATGTAGCTATCACTGCACTAAATATATACACAAATATTAACTATCATGACAGCAGTACCATGCATCAAGCAGCCTTCACGAGTTCGCGTACGATCGTTTCGGAGGATTCCTCGATTGTAATAACGCGCACATGGCAACGCGCTCATGCTACACAAAGTTCACAATTTTGTCAGCCTCACGCATAAAATTGTGGCACACTCGACACTCGATATGCGGACATGGAAGTGCTCGTCGTTGGTGGTAGATAACGAGCTTAACTATGAGCGCTGGCCGGCGAGGTCACTTTTAGTTAGTGCTCGCATGGACCGCAAGGAAAAAACAACCACCCAGCACAGCAGCCGTAACACAAATGCTCTATTCCGAATGTGGTCCACGAAAATCGCGCTCCTCGGAGCGATATTCAACAGTAGCACCAAGACGGCATGTAATACACGGATGGCCGGTATGCGTTGTCTGCTCTCGCTACTGTGCACTGCATTATCTACAGTAGCGGTATGTAGAAGCGTAAGTCGCCCTTCTTTCCCGTTCCTAATTTAGCCTCGGGCGCTCCTGTTACTGTAATGGCCGCACACCTTAACTTGTGAGCAATAAGGTCTCGCTGCACACGCAGATGCAATTGTCAGCACCTGAAAGCAGACCGTCTCAGTTTAAGTGGCGGAACAGCTTGTTCATGCGGCTATGCTGTGCGCTTACTCTCGCAGAATTTCCAAGAAAGGAAACCTTTCTTTCTAGAATGGCTATCTAGCGCTGGCGGACGTATTTGTTGCGTTCTCGCCCGTTCGGAAAGGGTGCATGGCGAACAGGCGCAGTACGTCGTTGTGACGTTCGGTTCCGTGAAGCTCGCAAGCGATCTTATCTTATACCTTTAACTCTCTGTCGCAATTCCCAATCTACAACTCAGCACGTATTTCCTCTGCCTTTCAACATCGTAGAAACACATTCGGCAGCCACACGCGGTATTTCCAGTGCTGCGTCACTGCGTACTCGCCGGTGACTTACGAGGCCCGTAATGGCGCAGTGTTGTGAGCGCGCCTGTGGCGCCATCTGGTCTCAAACAGAAGAACTGCGCCCTGTAAACGGTCTGTATGCGGTCCCTTAACGTACCTAAAAACAACATAGAAAAACACGCAGCATTTCTGCATATTTTCTGTGGTATAGAGATTCTCCGACACAAACTTCTGCGCTGCACAGAAAATTTTCGCCTTTATATACCCCCTGCGGTATAGACCTGTCACCGAAGTGGTAGACCACTGCTATTCTCGTGTCGCGGTCCGGCAGTCGCATCGCTTTAATTTACTTTATCAATACTAATCAACTAATACATTCTCAATTGTTGTGGCGGCAGTTCGGCAGTCGGAAGACAGCGACAGGATGCCAAAAAAACTCTACTAGGGCTAGCTAGCGCCCACAAAAAAATTGGCTGTGGTTTATATTAATAATAATAATAATAATAATAATAATAATAATAAAATAATAATAATAATAATAATAATAATAATAATAATAATAATGACTCATGGCGGCAGGTATGAAAAGGAGGCGACAGAAAAAGCCACGAAGTTCTGGTTAATCCTGGAGAGACGCGATAGCTACAGCTGTGAAAGACATGAGAGCGCAAAATAGCAACACGGACGAGTAAGGACACAGGACGAGCGCTGTACTTTCAGCACGATTTATTCAAGGAATAGCGTTTAGATAGCCACTGCCCTTATCCATGCTCTTAATCGCAGATGACAAACAATCACCTCTCAAAGATGTGCATCCAGGAACAGCATTTCACTGCACATCTGTGAGAGGTAATTGTCATCTGCGATTAAGAGCATGGATAAGGGCAGTGGCTATCTAGACGCTCTTCCTTGAATAAGTCGTGCTAAAAGTACAGCGCTCGTCCTGTTCCCTTACTCGTCCGTGTTGCCATTTTGCGCTGCCATGTCTTTCACGAATACGCACCAACAAGCCCAGTTGCAAGTACTTCTTAGCTACAGCTGGCCGAGTTGAACTCGCTCAGTCGAATTGCAAAGTCAGTCTTTCGACGCTCCGTTTCGCTGGGCGTGCCTTCTTTATCTTCGTCCCTGGACGTGGATTCACTCTCTCCCTTCTCCCCCCCCCCCCCCCAACTAGGTTTCGCCGGCGTTCCGCGCCGCCAGCAACTGCTCCGCACCACGTGACCAATTTCGTGACCAGCCACGGCGCCGCCACGGTGGCCACGGGGTGGCCACGTCGAAGGCTCGAAATGCTATCGTAATGTAGCTCTCGCTAAAACTCGACGGCGGCGATATTTAGCATGCTCGGCGGTCGTCGTAAAGCAGAATCACCCCTTTCTCGGCCGCTCTCGATTTAAAGCTGACCGAGAAGTTTAGAGGTAATGCGCGTAAATGACCTGCAAAGATCTATAACTGCGCAGGTCTAGTTGCGCATAGGTAGAAAAGTGATTTCTTCCGCCAGCAAACATCATGCCACCATTTTTCAGCTTAAACAAGCAACCATTGCAAAGCTCTGCGACGTTACTCCCCCCATAAAAAAAGCATCAGCCTGGTTCATTACAACGAAAATAAAGCTGGCTAAAGATAGAGGCTGAGAACGCTGACACAGAGCTTCCATTATCGCGCATTATATGAGTTTAGGTCGACGAAATGCCGCACTTCAAGTTGTGCGCACCGTAGCTGAGTTGGCGTCGCTTCATCAGCAACAACTACATTGCCCCGTTCACCTACCCGACGAAGGAATTTGTACGGTCCGAAATAGCGAGCAAACGTTTTTCACGCAGACCGTAGCGGTGAATGGACGTCCAGGCCTACACTTTCACCGGGTCGCATTCTGTGTGCAGTCTGGTGATGGTGATGTGATTCGTAGTCGGGCTAGTCGTCGGGATTCTTCTGCGGGCTACAGGTAGGCGGCAACGTCGATGTGTGTTCGAATCGCACTACGTCGAGTGCTGTCGTGGCCTCCCTTCCATATATGAGCCGTAATACGGTTAGCCAGGTTGTCTCTTGGGCTCCGCTTTCGTAGACGAAGGCCAGGTAGGGCAAGAATGTGTCCGATGCATTGTGTTCAGCGTCTAAATACATGGAAATTATTGTCGTGATGGTTCTGTTCGAGCGCTCCATAACGCCGTTGGTCTGCGAATGGTATGCAGATTCACCAGTGGCTTGTGTGGTTGTATTGCATAATAGCTTGGATCAGCTCGGCGGTGAGTGATGCTCGCCTGTCGGTCATGAGGAGCGCTGGGGCGCCGTAGCCCAAAAGGATCTGTTCGAAAAAGAATTTTCGACTTGCGCTGCCGTATCTCATGACAGGCCTCTTGCTTAGGCGTAGAGGCTCAAGTTGATTTCAGTCTGTTGGAGGTCGGTAGCCTATCGGAGTTCAGTGGTCCACTTGGCCAGCTGAGTGGCGTCTTTCGTCGCGGATACTCATGGCAAATTTTGACGTGACTGCCAATACCGGCGGCAAATCTGCGGCCAGTATTACTTGTCTTGAATTCGAAAGGAGAATGCGTATGAAGCCAAGTGTTCTGCTGTTGGATCGTCGTGTGATGCTTGAAGAACCTCGTTTCAAAGGCTTGTAGGCACAACCAGAAACTATGTGCTTTGCCTAGGTGTGAAGCTCGTAAGAAGTACATCGTTCTATAAGGAGATGGACGACATTGGTGCTTGATGACTAGGGAGGAGGCGCCCTTGCTTTCCAAGCGCTCAACAAGGCGTTGTGACCCAATATCAATGCCTTCCTCTCGCGAGAAATCGCAGCTGCATGTACAGTCAAAGGAAGATCTCGTCATGGTCTTCGCATGGCGGCGCGTCGAAGAGAGCACGCGTCAGTAGTCTGCGTCGGCGTGCTTGCGACCACATTGGCAGAGAACGGTGAAGTCAACCTCTTGGAGTCGCAAGCTTCATTGAATAAGGAACCAGACGGGTCCTTCAAGTTCGCAAACCAGCGTAACTTGTGATGGTCACCCACAACCTTTAAAGCCCTGCCGTACAAGTACGGGTGTAATTTTGAACGTGGTCCAAACTATCTCAAGGCAATACCTTTCTTTCGTTGAATAATTGGCACCTCCTTTAGACAAAAATCGCCTGGCATTCGCTGTGAGAATCTGACGGCTTTGCATCGTCTGCACGATAATGGCGATTCCGCTCACGCTGCTTGCGTCTCTATGAACTTAGCTTCCGGCGTTTTCGTCAAAATGCCCAAACGCAGGCGCTGGTCTGTCTAAACAACGCTGAAGTTTTTGGAGTGTTTCACATTGCGAAGCGACCCATTTTAATTTCAAGTCCTAATTCCTTAGCTGTGTCAAGGGTTTAAATATGAGTGAAAAGTTCTTTGAAAACGTCGGTAATACGCGCACATCTCAGGAACCTGCGCACAGCTTTCTTGTCGGGCCGCTCCGAAAACTGTGCGATAGCGGCTCTTTTCTGCGGCACTGGGAGCACTCTATCCTTGTTTATAATCTAGCCAAGGAACAGCAGCTCCTCGTGAGCGAACTGGCATTTTTCTGGCTTCAGTGACTGCCTCTGACGTCTTAATTGCCTCAAGTGCTGCCCGATGCCTTTTCAGATGTTCATCCAACTTAGAAGCGAAGGCGACGAGACAGATCTGCCACTTGAGGCCTGTAATACTGTGCCCATTACACGCTGGAGCGTTCTTGGCTCAGAACATGGTCCAATCAAAGGGCATTACGTTGAACTCATACAGGCCGTTGGGCGGGATGAAGGTGCTCTTCTCACGTCGCCTTCACCGGCTATCATTTACCAATACCTTTTCTTCATATCAATGGACCAGAACTACCTGCCGTCGCATAAACAGTATACGGGTCTTTGCTACTGGGTAGGGGCTAGGCCTCTTGGTATGCTGTTTACTCAGCGGTTATCGTCGCGGAACGGGATACTTTTTTTTTACGTGGACGACTGGTGCTCCCAATGACATTCCGATAACTGGATGACAATGTCGCGCAGCATTTGCTCCACTTGTTTCTGGATGCCTGGGCGCTCACTCGTCCATCCGTGTTAGAGGCTTTGGCGGAAATGGCGGGTGTTTTAAGCTGTTATAATCCGATGCTTGTCAATACAAGTTTTCTGGACCTTTGGCAAAGAAGAAAAGAGTGACTGTAACTTTAAAGTAGGTTCTGCAGAAATCGTGGTCTATCCTTGGGCGGGGCTGAGTTCTTGTAGGAGGTTGGCTCCAGGGTTTTGGTCAGTCGGGTCGTTAACGCTGTGTTGAAAGGGCGATGTATTTCTCACCTCCACCACTGTTGTCCTAGAAGGCGATGACTCGTGCCTTTGCTTAAGTTAGTCACCAGCTTAAGTTAGTCGCCAGCACCTGGCTTGTGCACTCTAAAACGGACGTTGTATCTTGCAGTCCATAGCCCTCGTTCGAGCTGGGGTTGGAGTGCTTTCTTTGGCATCATCGACGTTGTTGGCAGCCTCCACGGCTACGGTGACCAGAATGCTTGAACGAGGCGACACGCTCGCTCCTTCGAGTGCAGTGAGCTTCGCGCAGTTCTTCTGCGTCGACTTTAGAGGTAGGACCTCGTTCGTCAAATATGTGGCGGACTTGGACTTTAGCTCGGTGATCGCTCAATATTGAGTAAAGAGATCCCTGCCTCAAGTTGCATGAGCGCTATTGTAGCACTACAAAAGCTGTAGGGTACGTGAGTACGTTATCTGATAGTCTTGCAGTGCGCCGTCCTGACGAGATAAGACTGCGACTTTCAGCAATGCTTACCTTCGGTCCGCCCCAATTCGTAGCCACTTTCATGGGATGAGCTGCTAAAGGTCCATTGATGCCTTAGTAGTCTGTTCCTGTGTCAACCAATGCAGTTATGTAGCGGCTGTCGACTGTCAATTCCATGTCAATGGTTCGTGTCCTTGCACTGCACCTTCCCCTGGTAACCGGTACCTGTACTTGTCGCATGATGGCACTGAGGATGAGGCTCGTTGCTGTCAGTTTGCTGTGCGTCATTGTCATTTCTATTCCTTCGCGTCGCTGTCGGAATGAGCATCACTTCTGGCGTTCTCATCAGGAATGTGGCGCGGCGTGGTGTAGTCGGCGATCAAGAATCTTCGTCGTTTCGTCGTGAATAAATCAACCTCACCTCAAAGATTGTGCTCATCAGCTTTCCTTACAGAGGCTGGGGGACCTTCCTTGGCAGGCCATTGCATAGCTGAGAGCATGTGTTGTGAACCGTTAGGCTGAGGCGACGGTGATCGGTAGGACGGCTCGCGACGAATTCTGCCTGGCGCAGAGGTGTCCCCAATCTCCCGTGGTCGCTCGTCACGGCGGCCCCGCAAAATGCACGCGAAATACACGTTGCTCAGGTTCTCGGCATCATTCCAGGAGTTGATCCAAGCCAAACGTTTATAAAGATCGAGTCTTTCTTCTGAATCTTCCTCGGCAGTCTTTGGAAAGAAGGCGGCTCAGGAGGCCGAAGGACTACCAGAGGCAGTGACGCAGTTATCGGTTGCATGAAAGGGGCTGTTGCAGCTAAACTGTTCAGCACCTCCACCCTCGAAATGACACGTAGTGGTGGCAACAGTTCTGCAGTCAGGAAGGCACCAAAAAGGCTTTCAAACAGAAACTCTTTATTGGACTGAATGGCGCCCACAAAAACTAAACAACTGGGCTGCGGCGATAGCAGCAAACGCCAACGGTGGTCGTCGAAATAAAGAATCCCTGCTGCTCTCAGCCGTGGGCAATTTAATGCCCACCAAGAAGCTTCGCGATAGTGCGTGTAAACGACCTACGATAATCGCGAACAATGTAGAAGCCAGACATTCCAGATAAATCTCGTCGTATCTTTCTTCCCGAACAAAGCCTCTTGCCAAAGGTATTCGGCTTGAAAAATAAAACATTACAAATCTTGGCGCCAATATTCTGTTTGAAACAAGTCGCTTTTCTTGCGGAGTAGTGCCGCATATGACTGCGAACGCAGTTTTGGCAGCACACCGCACAGCACAAATCATCGATGGAGGCATAAAGGCATACCTACCATAAAATCATTAATTTGGTCTCCTTGTAAAACGTACTGTTCAAATAATGAGGCTACATAATACCAATGGCCGCCGCTATGGCTCAGTGGTTATGGCGCTTGGCTGCTGACCCGAAAGACGCGGGTTCGATTCCGGCTGCGGCGGTCGAATTTCGATGGAGGTGAAATTCTAGAGGCCCGTGTACTGTGCGATGTCATTGCATGTTGAAGAACCCTAGTTGGTCTAAGTTTCCGGAGCCATTCACTACGGCGTCCCTCATAGCCTGAATCGCTTTGGGACGTTAAACCTTCACAAACCACCAACCATAATACCAATAAGAAAAAAGAAAAAAAAAACAGAACACAGTTCACTAAGCGCGGGCCAAGTATTTTAATGGATGTATAATAATTGAAACTAGGCCCGGAAGTTATACCCGAAATACTCTTGGTGCCAACTCGAAAGCTAAACGGAAGGGCCATGTTCACAAAATTTGGAAGTTGTATTGCGGTACAGAAGTGTTGCAGTCGTTGTTTTTTCCTGGAGAGTTTCACTCATCTTGTCTCTATTTTCTCATCTCTCGAAGCGATGTTGTGCCATATACTGTCTTTTATCCATCGTTTTTATTATTGTTTTGCATTTTTATCCTTACCAAAGTTTGTCAGAAATGAATGTTACCTTCAGTTTTCCTTCTTTTCATTTTTCTTCGCTCACTTTAAGGTCTTTATATCCCGGTTTAATCTTGCCTCTTTTTACTGCAGTTGCTCCATGCACATATTCCATTTGTTAGGCATTCCTTCACGTCTTCAAATTACCGCAGTTGTTCTACGCAGCTCAGCTAGCGCTTACCTACAGCTCTTTCCAGATATATGTACTTTGCTTTCGCACGTATTTTTCAGGCTTCTTTGTTTATTGAGAAGTCCCAGCGATAAACTAAGTTACTGTTGGCGAATGTGCATTAAAATAAATAAATATACTTGTAATTCACCCCATTTGCAAACACGAAATGACACTGCTAAACAAAAAATTATAAAGTCCGCTGTAATGTAAAGAAGGAACTTTTTTTTCAAAAATATCTTCGACAAATAAGAAAACACAAAACGAATACATCAACTAACCGTGCGCGATTTTCATCTCATACTCTATTTCTAAAGGCCCAAAGACCTGCAGTTCAAAAAAGGGAGAACTAAAGTGAAAGATACTCGTGCATTTGAAAAGACTTCCAGACCACTCCTTCTGCGATTCAGTACAAGCGTTACGCAAGCTGCGCTTAGGGACAGCGCTTCCTAATGATTGCTGCGCCAAATTTAGGTTCATCCTCGAGATAACCTTTCCGCCAGTTTTTTCAACGTGATCACTGAGGTTACTTCACAAAGAATATAGGTACGATATAACATTGTAGCTTTGTTTACCTTAAAAAGCTAATTTTTAGATTAAAACCAGCATTCGCAATAAGACTGGTAGAAATGTCACAGCCTAGACGAATTTAAATGACACCAAATAGGTGCCAGAGACAGCCCTGAATCGGCAGCCCGCTGAGGAAAATCTTCACAAATGGAAATAGTAATCCGTTCAAAAGCCGAGCCGTGGAAGCTCTAACCAATAAGAAACAATTGCTATAATAACATGGCTGTTTTCTTTTTTTTCTTGTAGAAAACCCGATGCGACTAAATTTTCTAGCACAAACGTTTTAGCTGACATCTGGGTGAAGCACAAATTAGCGTTGAGTAGTCATGTTATGGGTTTGTTATGCCTGGACTGTTTGTCGGCCACTCTGCATTGATTTTACTTGATAGAAAAGATTGTAAAGGCATTTAGGAGAAGCATATTTCGCATCCTCTGTCTAGCATCACCCCAAAGCGGTAGCTCAGTGTTTATGACGTTCGACTGAGCCCGGGGACGCGGGTTCAATCTGAGCCACGTTGGCCACGCTTCGATGGAGGCGCAACGCAAGGCGCCCAAATACTGCGCTATGTAAGTGCAAGTTGAAGAAGCTGGTGCGGCTAAAATTATTCTGGAGTCTTCCACTACGGTGTCCCTAATAGCCCAAGTCGTTTTAGGACGTTGAACCTCATATACCATACCAGCTTTGCGCTGTCATTTATACCCTACATAATGTATCGAGACCTGATAAGGAAAGGAAGAGAAAACTGTCCGAAGCAGTGCTACACGCATGAGATGTCGAACGCTTCTTATTGATTCTTTACTGGCGCAGGTCATATCGCCCAACGGCAATTATACGTCGCAGCTACCGGCAGAAGTCATGGAAACGTCTGGTAAGCCCAGGAAGGTATATAAAGCTCATAGTTAACCTTTCGTGCTACCTTGCGCATCCAAAAGATGGCAGCACATGGCACTTTCTCAGCGTCCCTTGGTAGTCAGTATTTTGTCACAAGTTCTGCGAAAAGTGATGTTCCTGGTACGCATTGTTTATCAAGCGAAGAGTCGAAAGCAGAGTGATAACTGTGGCAAGGTGCTGGAGCAAAAGGTCTCGGACCCCGCGACTACCAAGCAAACGCCGAGTACTAAGCCCACCGAACGGCAAAGCGATAAACTTCGAAATAGAATATTTTATTTCCTGCTACTTAGACACACTTATCAAGCGCTCCATGTTCTTATGAGCGCTGCTGATAAGCTCGGCAGTTCCCCAACCACGACGGAAACAAAGGCCGTAAATTGGATCTAGCAGCATAATGGTGATCGTTTAAGGAGGGTGTGAAAGGGAACTTCCAAAAAATTGCGGGAAAAACAAATGCCGTTTTCGATGAGACATGGTACAAATTAAAAATGAACAAAAAAAAGAGTTACATGATGTCTAACGGGAATAATAGGTAGAATGGTATAATTTGTTGTTGATTGCTGTAATCCTTTAATGACCAGCGTCGCAAACTAGAGAAATTTCGTTTGTACGCTTTGTACTCATTAGCACACAGAACGTGCACAACAAGTTTGGCGTGAAGATGCTTTCTGTAGGCAGGGCTTTTCGATTAAAATGCCTGGTGTCACGTTGTGGAATCTCTGTGAAAAAAAAATGGGGCACGTGAATGTGTGACTTGTGAACAGCGCTAAAAAACTGCTCGTCAGACATTATGTGAAAGTATTTGCGGGCTCTGATTCTAAAAATGGTGCCAGTAGTGTGTTTAATACGATGCTTGATAATAATCTCGCTGAGTTAGGGAACCTGCAAGTGTAGGCAATTGAGTCTTCTCGTTCTGTCCGTGAATTGGTTTTCCTTTATCGGTGTTTCATTAATTGAAGTGGCGTTCGATCCCGGCTTATGCAATCATAAAGTGGCATCTTTTGCACCTGTTCTCAAAGTAGAGGATTTCGAGTGGGCTGATAAGGTTAGCATATTAGAAAACTTAGATTGAAATTGCCGACTTCTCTGATGCTGGTGCTGCTGTTCTATGGTCTGTTTTTGACTGTATGGTTTTTAGTACATTTAGTACATTTTAGTACATTTTTGACCTTTTTTAGCATGCGCTTTAGCTGCAGATGCCCTTGCGCCATAAAAAATTCCTATCATCATCAGCATCATCATCATTATGATCATACAAATGATCTTGTTCGGCATTTTATGGTTCATTACCCGTGACTTTCTGCTACTCATGCTTTGGATTTTCTAGCATTTTCCTCTTGCAGTTCGTCATACGTCACGCCTCACCGCCTGCAGTATGTTCTAAATAAGCAAATTTTTTAGAAATAGGTAAACGTTCAGAGAATGAAAATTAACCGCTCTGTCCCGGCCTTCAAGTTGATACTTTAAAAAACTCGGCTTAGGTGCACAAAATGGGCTCTATGCCAGTTTGTTTAATTTCGCAACATACTAATCTCTCACATTTGACGGCATGTATAAATGTTTTATATCAGGATTTGAATATGTGTGTATTACCTACCATTCTGTTGAGGTAGTAATTTTTCTTTCAATCCTCCATAAATCGAGCATTAAAATATCAGAAATATGAATTAGTGACCCGCCATTTTTTTCTTTTAGGAGGGAGGGGGAGATTCAATCGCAAAATTTCAAGGTTAGTGTCTCGGACATTTGATTATGGTGGTCAGAAGGCAAGGAATTCCTATCTGGCGTTTCCACTATACTCGAGTTTTGCACGATTTCGATCCAGCAGGACCTTAGCGTGAAAGACGCCTTATCAGCTGCAGAATGCATCGCGCGTATTTTAACTGACCACTCACACGCCAGAATCATGATGTTCTTTCTCGTTTCTGCCGGTTTTGTATATCTTTCTTCTTGCTACTAGACCTGTGGCTAAGAGTACAGGTACCCTGGGTCTCGTGAAACTACCTCAAATTCGCGCGCAAGAGAGGCTTGTCGATGTACATGCAGTGCCCCCTCCATTCATCTTGTACCCTTCCTACTGTCATGCGCAATTTGATAGATTTCGACGACCACTTATTCACACTGCGATTCAGATAACGGAGTTGGCCTCCATTTGAAGTACACATAGGTGCGGGACTTTTACAGAAGTTTGTATCTTTACAAACGTAGTGATAGAACAGCGCAAGAAAGCGCAGATGCATAGTTAAATGTACATTTAAAAAGAACGATAAGTGCGCCGACTACCCGCTGCAATTTCTTGTGGAAAGTCTGTTATAAATACATGTGTCCGTCCCCCCTGCCCCTAGCACTGGTCAAAACAGGAACAAAGCGCATATTTACAGCCCAAAGTACGATAGCCGTGTTTCAAGTAAATAAAATTAATTTGTTTTTTTTTCTGGAAAGGAAATGGTGCAGTATCTGTCTCACATATCGGCGCACTCCTGAACCGCGCCGTAAGGGAAGGGATAAAGGAGGGAGTGAAAGACGAAAGGAAGAAGGAGGTGCCCTAGTGGAGGGCTCCGGAATAATTTCGACCACCTGGGGATCTTGAACGTGCACTGATATCGCACAGCACAAGGGCGCCTTAACGTTTTCGCCTCCATCGAAACGCAGCCGCCGTGGTCGGGTTCGAACCCGGGAACTCCGGATCAGTAGCCGAGTGCGCTAACCACTGAGCCCCCGAGGCGTAAATTGCAGCGTAATAAAAGCCGCTAAGGGTAAATTAATGCTACGCGTACCTTTCACGTATATTGTGTGTGCTTCAAATATCTCGCGGTCGAGTGTGCCCGGATGATGGTTCACCACTTATGCGCCCTTCTAGTTGGACTTCATGGTGATGGTGAGGATATGAATTTTTATGGCGCAAGGGCATCCGTGGCCAAAGAGCGTCATGGCACAAGGTTTTTTCTTTATTCAAGGTTGGTATCAAAGACGCGCTTCACAAGCACTTCACCCTAAAGAAGCCGAGCACCAGGCAAGGGAAAGCTTGTACCCATTCTATCACCGGTTGGTACCCGCCCGTACTAGACTGGCCTGCAAACGCAGGCTTTATAATGCTGTGCTAAACTGCTCAAACTAAAAGACTTGAGGGAATAACGAGGCTCTCGCAACTGCTCGTTGAGGCAATGCCCCTCTGCCCGATGGATAAGCTACCGCACGATGCTCGCATCCTGTACAAGTGCGTCACACATCCTTGACATTAAATGGAATGCATCGCGTGCTTCATCCGGTGACGTACTTCGCGATCGACTTTGTTCTCGTTTCATTTGGTCCTTTCGTATTAATTATTATTTCCTCTGACGTAAGCCAGGGGTGAGGGGGGTTCACTCCACGCATGTCGTGGCAGAAATGCGGCACATAGTGCCACTTGCTTGTACAAACGGGCCCCGCGCCCATACTGTACTGCTGGACGGGCGCCGACGAAGGAAGGAGAACGACGGCGGGTTTGACGCGCCGTTCGAGCTTCACCGGCCCGAATATCATCCCGAGAAAGAAACTGTGCGGTGGTAGTGGGCCGAGTTGGCGCATTCGGCCGAACTGAATGTGGCGGCGCCGCGACCAGACAGGTCTTACCTGTTACTGGTCGTTTCTTTTTCTATCTTGGGCTATGTTCGTCACGATGGTCGTCACGACAAAATGAAATCAAAGCACAATGTATTATTACGAAAGGCTGCCACTGGAAAGGCCACAAATGACTGATAGAACCCTTACAAAAATGGTCTATAGACAGTCTATAGACTTCTTATATACTCTGTTGCCTTCCTACAGACATTTCTTTTTTGTCTATTTATAGTCTGTAGACAGAAGTCTTTTAAAAGTGTATGACCATAAACCTATAGTTTGTTTATAGGCTGTCTATAGGATTTGTATTGCCTATAGATTCTTTTCTAGGGTTTGCCTACAGAGAGCCTATAGACTTTATAGACAGAAGTAAATGGACAGTATATAGACTCTCTAAAGAAATTTTGTAAGGGAAACTCGACTTGTTTGCATACACCCATGTTTTTTGATGCAGGAAAAAACATCACGCCAACATTTCTTTTACTTCTAATGTGTTTAATGCGATCCGCTTTTGTGAAAAAGAAGCAAAATTACAATGGGAAGGGTGGCGATCACTGCTTCATATTGGTTGCTATCTCTTATAGTTTCCTCTTGTACAGTCTTGGGCTGTACAGCCTTCGGTCGAAGTCTTCGCGCCCCACAGCTTGCTTTTCAGCCAGATAGTGTACTGCCAGCACCACTAAGGACCAAAGGGCTTTGAAAGGACAAGTCCATGGCTGCTCTTACTTCACATGAAATCACAGCTTGACGGCTGTCTTGGCTGTTTCACCAGGAGGCTAAAAGCAAACTCTCTGGTCTAAAGACTTTTGACGAGCGCTGTACTTGAGTTTGGTAATGGACAGCTTCTGCCAAGAGAGCCTAAGGAGGGTGAAGTTGTAAGGCATTGAGTGAAATGTGCAAGCGTTGCAAATTCAGCCATAAAAAATGATTGAAAGCAAATGCAAAGAAGGAAGCTAGTCTCCCAAACCCATGCAATGTGATACCTTGAGCTTGGCGCATGACGGCCTGTGTTTCACCACAAAACTTAACACAACACCACACAAAACAACATGCAACGTAAGTCTTTGCCATGGCGCATGCGCTCTTGCCTCGATATAAGCTCGGGATAGTGAAATCTCGAAACCACTGCACTTGTTCTGATCAAACTTCTTCGCACCGTAGTCTTCCACCTTGTCTAAAGCAACATGAAGCAGCAGTGCCATCTGTTCGTCAGAGTTTCGTTTAGAGAACACAACTTGTTCCTCATTGGTATGGCCGACAGCCTTCCCCTATGAGCTGCGGCTGTGATGAGCCAAACGAATGCCATGATATAAACGTGTAATGCACTAGCTCACTTGTGCACTGCAGCAAAATATTCGGCCGGTGGTCACATCGATCACCAGTCATGAACACTCACTAGGTGCTTCTCTGCATCCCGGGACCGTCATGCTTAAGCGACTGGTGCATAATTTTTCGCAAGAATGATGATGGATTTTTATGGCGAAAGGGCATCTGTGGCTAAAGAGCGCCATGACATAACTTTCTCTTGTGCTTAAGGTAGGGTTAAAGACCCATTTTTAAAGCATTTCACCCTAAAGAAGCCGAGCACCAGGCAGGGGAAAGCTTGTACCCATTGTATCACTGGTGGGCACCCGGCGGCACTGGGGATCGAACCCGCACCTCCCACATGCGAAGCGGTTGCTCA
The DNA here is from genome assembly GCA_030143305.2 of Amblyomma americanum. Classification (NCBI taxonomy): domain Eukaryota; kingdom Metazoa; phylum Arthropoda; class Arachnida; order Ixodida; family Ixodidae; genus Amblyomma; species Amblyomma americanum. The sequence goes on along the minus strand of JARKHS020011004.1, from coordinate 44,884 downwards.
ACCACTCGGCCACCGCTGCGGTCTTTTCGCAAGAATGACTTTTCTATTTGGCTGCTATGATTACTTCACCTCTCTTCTACATTGTCCCTCCCCTCCAGCGCAAGGCAGCGAACTCACACCGTCTGCTGGTTGCTTGCTCTCCTAAACTCTTTGTCTCGGCGTAAGCATGCTCGCTCCACGTATCCGTGTACTTTTCACAGGTGACGTCACTGCGACCAGCATAGAGGCCCAGACAGCATGCCTAAAGTGGAACGCCATAATTGACCTTGAAGGCTCCTACACTGAGTGAGTTCGCCTCTGGCACCCTTACCAGCTTCATTTTGGGGGTATTGTTCTTTCACCTGCACAGTAGGGCTGCTCCGTGCTTTTTGCACTTTTTAGTGTTGATCAGTAATAATATTAACTCGTTACTTAATTGAACACAAATATTTCTTTCTTAACTACAGGTATCAGCCACTGCATTATTCATGAGCATGATATTTTAAAACTGACTGACTAAATCGTCTTTCTCAACAACGCAATTTGCTGCACTGGTCCCGAGGCTTCTAGATAATAGGAGGTAGCAGGACAGCGTTGCTGCTGCTGTGTGGGTTGAACAGAATACATCGCATTTTTGTAAGCAAAATCACGGACTACATGCATACTAGGAGACTAAAGTAAAAAAAAATCTGCAAGAGGCATACTTGGGACGAACGGCTTTGCTCTGTTCGTCTCTTAGCGGAAAGGAGGGGATGGGGGGGGGGGGGGGCATTCACATTGGCAAGGGCTTATGATATTTAATTTTCGTTGCTTTTCAAAATAGAAGCTTCACGCAGCAAAAATAGTTCATACACAATCTGCATTATTGCAGGCATTTAAGTGTTGCCACAAGTAAGGTTACTATAAGTTGTTCCTCAAGAGGGCGAAACTACGGCAATGGTTATAACACCAAAAGTATCAAACGTGTACAAACAAGGAGGTATTTGGCTCTTGAGTTTAGCTTTTTTTTAATCACTTAAAACCGAATCTTCTCTTTTACTCCTACCGAGATATTTCCTGAGGTCATCTCAGAGACAAGTGACCTCGTGCAGCCGTTAAAAAGAATTCTTTCGTGCTCAGGCTGCGGCATCATAGCTTGGCGTTGCTGCTGCTGTGTTGGCTGACAGAGTACCTGTTGTCATATGAAGTGGATTCAACGCGCATAGATGAACTCAAAAAATGAACAGGCGGCAAATGATGCAACAAATCTTAAGTAGCAGTATTTGTTGTACACTTCGCTTTTAGATTGATTGCATTCCAATTGCGTTCTATAATTTGCTTTCTCTGTAGTCTTCTAGAAGTAGGAGGCTGCTATAGGCTGGGTAGGGAAAAATCGAAGATCGCAGATGCATTTTTAACCAAACGCGTTCCGAAGGAGACATTTTTGGCCCCAGAAGGTCTCCAGGAGGCTGCCCGATTAACTTCGATCCGCTAGAGGCGCAGCAGTGAAGTATTCGCAGAAAGAAAAAGAGAAACCGCTGCTTTTTGCCGAAAGTTGATTATACTGCTTACGCAGTGCAAATAAAATGTCGCAACAGGATGACCGCATTCATAAATAAAAAAAGTAGGGCTAGATTTATGCAATGTGTTGTCAACCGAGGTGACATTAGAGCAAACGGAGCCGCGCAAAAATTTAAGGTCACAGCAGAACAAGCGCTGGCAGAAATAATGATGGCCGAGCTGTTTCCGTAGGTGAATTGTCATCAGAGTCATTTTCGTGCAAACTCACATGAACACAAAACCAGGAGGACAACAGTGCGCGCTAGTATTATTGTCCTCTTCCTTTTGACTGAAGCAAACAAGGCTAAGCTAGTTCGCTGTATATTGTCACCGTAATCATCAAGGGCCGCAGCACCATCAAAGGTTGGTTCACTGCAGGACGATGGTGTCTCACAATGATATCCTATTGTATCTGTCCAGCTCCATCCAAACAACCTTTCTCATCTCATTGGTACACCTGACACCCTGATACCTTACAGCGTTGTTAGTTAAAGGTAACCGTGTACATTTTAAATCTTCCCTGCCATGCGTAAACTACGCACAGAAAGTGGCGTACTTCGTCGCTCTGGGGCCAGGGAAAGCTGACGGCGCTGCACCTGGGCCGCCATGGGCGCGCAAAGCATCATGGGTCGATGAGCTACTTGGTGCGGGACAGTCGGTCTTTTTCATGAACAGAGAGCGGCGTTACTGAGATGTCCCGTTCCGTCCACGGCGCAAACGACTTTGGCGCAAAAGTAGTGCGCAAAAGCCATGGTAGCGAGAACGCAACAGTGCAGGACGCAAATAAATGGTTTCTGTTTTTTTTAATGTCATTAAAAAACCTCTTAAAATGTTCAAGCGACATTTTTTTTCAAAACATTTCTTTTTAAACAAGTGCCTTAACTTTTAAGCTCGAAATGTTGGTTTTTGTTGTCTGCAATGCTTGGCCAAAAGGACAGCAAGCCACCGCTTAGTTTGGGCAAACTTATATTTACATGTTTTCTGCTCGTTTGTTGAGATTTATAAACCGGATATTGAATGATAGGACATTCTTGATTATCGAACAACGTTTGTTTTTTCATTATTTTTAGGCGAAAAGTTGTAGTTCTGCAGTCGGTAGCTCTCCGACCCATGATGCTTAGAGCGCCCATGGAGGTTCAGGTGGTCTCGAGGAAGCTCCGTGCAAACTCCCACAGGCGGGGCGCCAGCTTTCCCTCTAGTTAATAGTAAGAGACTCTATGGCGGATACGGAATGGGACAACTCAGTAACGCACTCTGTGTTCCTGAAAAAACCTACTGTCCCGCACCAAGTAGCTCAACGTCCCATGATGCTTTGCGCGCCTATGGAGGTTCAGGTGCAGTGCCGCCAGCTTTCCCTCTAGTTAATAGTAAGAAACTCTATGGTGTATACGAAATGGGACATCTCAGTAACGCCACTTTGTGTTCCTGAAAAAAACCTACTGTCCCGCACTAAGTAGCTCATCACCCCATGATGCTTTACGCACCCAAGGAGGTTCAGGTGCAGCGCCGCCAGTTTTCCCTCTAGTTAATAGTAAGAACCTCTATGGTGGATACGGAATGGGACATCTCAGTAACGCCACTTTGTGTTCCTGAGAAAAACCTACTGTCCCGCACCAAGTAGCTCAACGCCCTATGATGCTTTGTGCACCCATGGAGGTCGAGGTGCAGCGCCGCCAGCTTTCCCTCTAGTTAATAGTACGAAACTCTATGGTCCACATGTCTCTGCAGGGGATCCATCCTGGTGTCCGTGAGCGTGTTCGGGGAGAGCGCGCCCCGTTGCGAGCAGCTGCGCGTCGGCCTGTGGCAGGTGAACGGCAGTGGAGTGCTCGACCGGCACCAGTTCTGCCTTACGGACCGCATTAAGTTTGCGAGAGAGAAGACAGAATCATTGGTAAGCTCATGAGAAGGAACGGAAATACTGAGCGATGATGGTGGAATGCAGGAACGTTGTTGTGCCCTGTCCATAGCAGTGCTCATAATGTTCGCTCATGCAAAAACTAGTCCACCATATTAACATGCACGTTTCCTGGTACAAAACACCCGGTAGAAACCATGTTAGCCTGCCATCACTATCGTTGCTCGCTAAGGAAGTGGAGTTTTAGCATTATTTTGAATATATTCTGTGTAAGGCCAGTTTTACACCATGGAAAATTTATTTGGAACCGCTGTGTTTGTGCGTCCGTATTCGTTCTGCTTTCTCTTCCCTTCGTTTTTTCGCGCCGCTTATTTCTGGCACCATGAACCTCAACGAAAGGGCCCAGTCAATCGGTTTGTTAAAGAAAGAAGGTTACTTTATAGAAATGTGTCTGGTATTTTTTGTCGAAAACCTGTGTCCCAGCGGTGTCTTCTTACTATACAATGACACCTCCGCGTTTCGTGCCAGGTTTGACATTTTTTTCGCTACGGTTGAGTGAAGGCTAATGCTGTGTCATTGAATTCTGTTTTCCGCAAAGGTGGTAAACTGATTAGGCTTTCGCATAATCCTTAATTTAACTTATCGTATAAAGTATGCTTCGGCTTCATCCCTTCTTTTTACTCTCTATCCTGGTTCCTCGCGGATATAGTATAAGAAATCATTCCGTACTTTATTCGGTTTTATTCCTTTGTGGATGTGTTGTGATTATCTCAAGAGGCGCCATTCACCCGCCATCACTGTGGTTTAATTGGGCCAATCACAGTAACTAAACATGGAATGTAGCGTCACGTATGACAATCAGAAATGACGAACAAAAGTCATGGGATCCAATCCAAATTACATTTTCATATACCTCCGGTCTATGCTCTTTCTTTTAGGAATCCATTGTCTGCCCGTCTTGAAACTACGGCGCACGCAAAAAAGGCACATTTTTTTATGCTGCTTCGGCATGATAAGGCGCCGGCACTCTTGGTAATAAAGGTCCTGCATGTTATAAGCAGTGCGCCTCTTTGAACCATTCGCCACCGCCTCAAGGCACATTTGTTAGGCCAATGCTGTTAATAATGAAATTATAGGAGTAGCTTAGCGTCGGCTAAGCGACGCTTGGGCTGTGGGGAGGCCGTTGTGAAGAACCCTGGATCAACTCAGACCACCTGCGGTTTCTTAGCGCGCGCTAGCGTCGTACAGCACATTAACGCTTTCGCATTTTTTCCGCCGCCAAAATTCAGCCTCTAGGGCCAGGATTCGGTTTCGTGTCCTTGTAATCTGCAGTCGAACACCAAAAACACTGAAAGACCACAACAGATTAGCTGTCAAGCAATACAATCCACTGTGGACTGATGACATCTCGCAGAACACCGTAAAATAACGTAAATTGGACCGGAAGTACACAGCAAAAACTGCATAAAGTTCTTTAAATGTTTCTTTCATCCGCTTTATATTTTATCAGATTTCACGAATCATAATGCTTTCTACCGGTGAATATAAATGGAAAGAAAATTGCACGATTTAGCGACCGGTACTCATGAAACCTGCAATTGAGATAGCTTGCAAGATAAATTATCTCAACCCTTCGGCCATTAATTTCAAACCTCTTAACGCCCACCGTCCTATCTGTTCCAGAGTCTATCCGTGAAGGTGCTCTTCCAGAACCTCTCCGCAGGGAACTACTGCGTTCGGGTAAGAGCAGTCACATTGCACTTTTGTGCTTATTATGCTCAGACATATTTGGCTGTTCTTTTTTTTCGTATCTTTAATCCCGCAAGCGCAGCGCACTCAAAGAGAACTGCGTTTTCAGTTTTGCTTCAGTAGAAAGCATATGAATATGAGGACATGCTACGTCAGTAGCTTGTATACCTGATTGAAAAGCTCTGGTGGCTTCACTCTCGTCCCTTAACAGAAGCCAATGTACTTGAGCCTTGGCTCCAATCTTATATCTGAGAAGAAAATCATCAAGGCGTTCAGCAAAATACCTCAACTAAGCAGGCTTTAGCTGCAGACAGTAGACTCTCGGTGTGCTGTCTGCGTTCTGCCGGAGTAATGGCCCTCACGGACACGTTCCGTACTGGGCTCAAATGTGCCATTTGTTATATCTCTTGCTTTATGTGCATCCTCCTCCCCACGTGTAGGGCAGCAAATTGGCAACGGCCCCGTTAACTTCCCTGCCGATAGTTGCTCTGTCTTCCTTCTCTTCAAGCAGAACGCAACTAATGTAAAATGAAAATCTTTTAACCCTGTAATGGACACATTTTTCTTCTCGGAAATGATGACAACATGGTGATTTAGTACCCGTACTGCCATCTATCGGCAAAGCAAAAAAAAATGTTTTGGACGAGCTTCACTGGCCTTAAACTAGACACAGAGTGCCAGAAAAAACACGACACGCTAGGCTCGTTACGACCCAGATATAAGAGTCGGCTTATGACGAGAGTGGCTCGTCCAGGTTCCTTAAGGGATTATCAGAAATGTGCTCCGGAAATCGGTAAGTATACAAAAAGTAGGCAGACTTTAGAACCGAGACCATGTCGACGTAGCGGCACAGATGGCTTTTCCGTCGCCCTGTCCGCTACTTGAAAGCACCCACTCGAATCCCTACCTCCCAACATGACCACAGCGTTATCTCGAGAGCGGCCAACAAATGACCATCAACGCTATCGCGCTAGAGCCAACACATCCTAAATTTAATCTTCGTAAAATTTGTACTGCCCGTCGTGTGAGCGCCAGAACTTTCGGTTAGTGAATATTGCTGCTGCACGCAAGGTATTTCAGGCAGGCGCAAGGCATGTTGTTAATAGCAGTATTAAAGAATCGTTCCCTGTGCTACCATCTCAGGCCTATTTTAGAAGTTCAAAACACCGTATGCAAGCACTGGCGTGAGTTCAGTAATGTAATTTCCTGACCTAGGCCTCTCAGTGATGTGTTTACGTAAGCAGAAGACTGCCAAAATTGTAATTTCACCTCGTTGCTGACCGCGCCTGAAAGCACGAATTGTTATCAGTTGGTGATTTATGCGGAATAGGACGCTTATCTAAGTGAATAAATTCTGTGGGGTTTGTTTCAGTTTTGAATCTTATCTGACTTATATCACTGCGGCTGTTAAATGCACCTGTGGTGTATTAGTTTATGGCGCACAGTTGGTGTCATTTACCTTGCTTCCAACGTTTCCTCACAAGAGATTAACCTTGCAGACCTCTTTTGGTTCAGGTTTCAGCGCGCATGACTTTTAAGACAGACAAATAAAGTATTATTTGTGCGTAACACTTATTTTCTTTTATTCTGCAAAGTTAAAGCAAGGAAGAATTTATAACAGTGCTTTTCTCATTCTTTTCTGTGTAAGAACTAGTATCCATCCAAAAATAGGTGCATAATTCCGTCATAAAGCGAAGCTTACAGCACAAGCACCAGGCAGTCGCGGGTCGCAGCTTTACAAATAACAGCTGAAGCTTCGGTTCCTTCATTCTCATAACGTTCCGGGAAATCTGAGAACGTGTTACGAGTGCATCTCTATTACGAGTGCATCTCTATTTACGGGATACAAGAGTCAGCTGACGAAACCGAATCTACCATGAAAGAAAAGATAGTCAAAGAGGTATTCAAAGACAAGCTGGGCGTCAAGTGCGAATCTATTGGAAGAATACATAGGCTCGGAAAAAAGAAAGGGAACCGGCCGATAATAATTTACCTTCAAGATTATAACGAAAAGAAAGCCCTTTTTGCAAACTGCACGAAACTCAAAGGGTCTAACATCGTCATTCAGAATGATTATTCTCCAACCGCAATGAAAAAAAGAAAACTCCTCTGGGACAGTTGTAAAGAAGAAAGGCAGCTTAAAATAAAAGTTTCACTGGTTCATGATAAGCTGAAGATTGGCAAGCACATTTTTTATTGGGATGAAAGCCTCAACAGACGCGCTCTAATTGCTCAAGGCTCATCTGGTATTCACACAGCGGACGTGCAAAGCGACTCCTCAAACACACAGGATTGACGCGCTACCCAAACGGCCGATAAGCAACTGAGATTAATCAATGTTAATGCTCGCAGTGTCAAAAACAAAACTGACGACTTAGAAATTTTATTACTAAAGCATGATCCTCATATTACTGTCTTGACTGAGACTTGGCTTCATGAAGAAATAAGTGATGATATATTTCCTGCTTCCTGTACAGTATTCCGGAAGGACAGGCGCACTGGGGGGGGGGGGGGGGGGTGCGTATTGATCAAGAATAGCATATCTGCTCAGATCTTAGAAAATATCGATGATGTTGAGTGCTTGCGCGTGAAGATAAGTGCTTGGGGACACAGCTTTATTGTTCATGCCCTTTACAGACCACCGGATGCTTCTCCAGAATATTTACAGAAGTTACAGGATGAAATGACCGAGAATCAACAGGCTAAGATTATATTGGCGGGCGACTTTAATTTGCCGAGTATCGATTGGCAGCGCCTCAGTACCAGAAACGCGTGCAACAAACACTTTAGCATTATCTTTGATATAATGTTACGCTATGATCTACAACAGGTAGTACACGAGCCCACACGAGTACAGGGTAACTGCAGTTCTATTCTCGATTTAGTATTTCTTAGCCAGGAGTTTCCGGATGCTCTTGTTTGTGTAGAGGAAGGATTGTCCGATCACCACATGGTCAGCTTAACCCTGCCACTTGTACAGATGACGGAAAACTATTCCTCACTGCTCAGTTACAAAGATTATTCTCATGCTGATGACGTGTCCATTATAGAGTATATGGAAAACTGTCTTGTCGAATTTAACAGCGCTGATGTGTCTTTCCTTTGGAATCTATTCAAGGTAATGTGCCACTACTGCATAAACAAATTCCTACCTACAAAGAAAAAAAAAGTTCACAAGCGTACACCTTGGATGACACGCGATGTTATTCATATTAAACGTAAAATAAAAAGGTTATAGAAGAGACATGGGAACCCAAATAAAATAAGAGAAGCGCAGATCTCTCTTGAACAAAAGGTGTACGCAGCAAAAGAGTACTATTACAATACTTCACTGCCTAACTTTATCAAAAATGACCCTGAGAAATTTTGGAAGCATATGAAAGAAAAAAAAGAAGCCAATTTCACAAATAATGATTGATGGCACCCCGATAACTAAGGATGAAGACATAGCACAGCTTTTTAATGATTATTTTCAAAGTGTCTTTTCAGTATCAAATGTTTGCGTGACGAATTTTCTAGAAAGACCGGTATATGATGTGGATTTTATTTCTTATGCTGGAATTGTCAATATGCTAGTAAACCTTAAAGCAAAAACTTCTTGTGGCCCTGACAAAATCCCAAACATCTTTCTAAAACGATACCCAGAACTTATTGCCAGATTTCTCGTAAAATTTTTTTCTGTTTCCCTCTTGAGGGGACAGCTGCCGGACTACTGGAGGGTGGCCCGCGTTGTTCCTATATTCAAAAAAGGGGATCGCTTAAAATTACAAAATTATCGCCCTATTTCTTTGACCTCACAATGCTGCAAACCCCTGGAGCACATTGTGGCCAACTGTATCAAGGAATTCCTGGCTGCAAACAATGTGCCCACAGAGTTCCAACATGGCTCCAGGAAGGGTTATTCCACTGTAACACAGTTGGTATCAGTGATTCATTGTTTTGCTTTATCCCTTGACAATAATGGCCAAATGGATGTAATATTTTTAGACTTCACTAAAGGATTCGATAAGGTTCCTCACGACAAATTAATAAATAAACTTAAAATTATTGGCATACCTGATATTTTTGTAAACTGGATTATTGCGTACCTGACTAAACGGGCTCAATACGTCACAATAGGTGAACATAGCTCGGCCACTCTTCCAGTCACGTCAGGGGTACCGCAAGGTAGTGTTTTGGGTCCCCTACTCTTCCTACTGTACATTAACTACATCGTTAATGTCATTTCTCTCGGTGTGAAAATTAGGCTTTTTGCCGATGATTGTGTCCTGTATAAAGAAATAACCTGTCCACATGACCAGACTGTCCTTGAAACAGACTTAAACAGGATATTGAATTGGTGCAATGAATGGGGGATGTTTCTCAACGCTGAAAAATCAGTATGCCTTCGTGTCACTCGTAAAAAAAAAGCCACTTATTTATTCTTATACATTAGGTTCTTCTCCACTACGTGAAGCTATCAACTACAAATAGTTGGGTGTTACCTTGACACCAACATTGTCGTGGAACACACATATGAATAGTATTTGTTCTTCTGCTTTCCGCAAACTGTGCTTTTTGAGGCACAAACTAAAAAACGCCCCTAATAATTTGACATTACTCTGTTACTTTTCATTTGTTCGACCAAAGCTCAAGTATGCATGTATTTCATGGGATCCTCACACTAAGGCAAATATCAGTCACCTTGAAAGAATACAAAGAAAGGCAGTTAGGTTTATATTTAATAAATTCGCATGGCTTCACTCTCCCTCTAAAATTATGGCAGACAATTGTATACCCACTCTTGAATCACGTCGAAAGCAGTTAAGACTTGAATTCCTTTCCCTCCTTCTTAACACCAAAGTTCAAAAGAATAAATCACCTTATTTGACGCCTGCATTAACGCGCCTCACAAGACATCATCATCCTGACTCACTCGCACCCTATTATGCTCGAACTGATGCGTTTAAATTTTCCTTTTTTCCTCGCACAGTATCGGATTGGAACCATGGTTTGCTGTCTGCAGTGTGACTAAAAATTTTATAAATGTGTACTTGTTTGTTCCTGTTTTGTTCATTATTATCTGTATATATACTAATGCCCCTCTGCTTGAACCCAAGGGTCTGCAGTATGTAACAAAATAAATAAAAAATAAAAATATCCTTAGGAATGTTAGCCAGCATCATTGCCCTTCTGCAAAGGTATCCATCTACATTTGGCGTTTTTCACTGAGTGTGGTTGGAAATTCCAAATTAACACCTACTGGCTAATGTGTTTCCTGCTACGCAAAACAGTTAACCGCAGCACGAGTTTATTTAACCAACGCGCTCACCATGCTAAATGATCACCGATGTTTTCTGCGTTGTTCCTCGCGATCTGCAGGTGACTCCGGTCTGCCGCCAGCCTCAGGAATGCCTCACTCTTGTATCCAGGGTGATTGAGTTGCCCTCGGGTGAGCAGTGACCATTTCCTACTCGAAACCGACTTTCTCACGTGACTGTCTTTTTTCACTGTCCTCCGCAGCCCCTAAAGATCTCACGCCTGAGGCCCCCGAGGAAATCTTAACCAGGCTGAAATGGCTGCTTCTGCTGCTGCCGCTAGTGGTGTTCCTCACTGCGACGATCGTACTGCTGGTACACCGGGGGCGGGGTCCGTCGTGGAAGGCTCACAAAGATTCGTCCACCCAGCGTCCACCTCAGCTTCATGTGGGGACACCTCTGCTGGACCCTGGACCTCCCGGTCAGTGATAAAAATTCACCATCCGGAAAGTGCATTTGGGCGCTGAGCCGCAAATTGCGGACAGACGCCCATCTTGTAAAGCATATCGAATAGACGGTGTCAAGTCTTCTGTGTCTTTTTATTTTACCTCTGAATAATAGTGGAGGTAGAATTCCTGCTGGGGCGCGCAGCAGGCTGTTGTAGCATAACTACAGCTGTATAGCTGTGGAACAGAGAGGACCAAACTTCTTCTCATCTGACGGCCATTTAGGGCAGTACCGATGCGATACAGGCCCCAACTAAGACCCGGGAGCCAACCAAATGAGCATTGTATTTTCGACAAAGGCTTACTGCTTCATCTAGAAAAGAAATGCTTTTGACAAAAGCACTAAACATAAGGTGGGCATGACAAAAAACAAGGTGCACATAAATGCTTGTTTTCTTTGATATGTTTCGGATTAGAGATCAATGCAGCGTACTTTATATGAACACACAATGACTGCACAACAGAGCCGCTGGATGTAGAGCTCCGTCATAAGGACCGCTTTACCAACCAAGTTTGTTAGTGCGTTTATAAATAATATTCTTTGTTGCACAAAATTCCTGCTGCCAAGAAATGAGCCGTACACTCTAAACAAATCTGTCTGGTGCCCCTTCCCACGGGGATCTTCGTGGAATCGCCGCAAGCAACAGCAGCTCAGTATGTATACCGCAGTTTCACCACACGTCTACGTCGCATGCAGAACGAAAACAGCGCAGTAACAGGGACAAGAAAGAAGACGGGACAGGCGCTACCTAACAATGAAAGGTTTATTGAAGGTTTATTCCTTTTCAATAAGCCTTCAGTTGCTGTTGTTGTCTTGCTAGTCAGCGCCTGTGCCGTCTTCTTTCTTGTCCCTGTTCCTGCGCTGTTTAGGTTCAATTATTTACCAACTCGCTCAACTCGCCATTTTTCTACATCGCTTATTTCACAAAAATTATTATAAGTAGTGATTTCAATAATTTTTTTCCCATCGAGAATGTATATGGATCCGGCTTTAGGTAAACGTTGCGCCAGGAACGGCAACTTGACAAGCGCCCACCACTTCCCATGCTTGGCGACAGTACGCTTGCAAGAAAAACAAAACATTTTTCTTCATCGACATACGCAAATTAAAATGTCAATCTTTCGCAACATAAACGCAGCAAAAAAAAAATCAAAACGCGTCACTGAACTAACAACGCATATGGCTGTTGTACTACTCGTTGGGTAAATTTTGAAAGGTGTACGCTACTATGTTACCAATATTTAGAAACTTCGATGGGGTAACTGACTATTTTTCTATACAATACGTTGCTCAAAGTGTTATTAGATTTCATTTTCTTTATTACGACCGTTTAGAAGCTTCAATGCCGTAGTTGTCTTTTTTTTACACAATTAGTTCAAAGTGTTATTAGATTCCGTTTCCTTTACAACGGCCACAGTATGCTACGGCATTTTAATATGAAGGGGACAATTCGCGAAGGAAAAGTCGATTGACAATTATTTTCTGTTTGAAGGCAACTGTTAACTTTTAATTGTGGAGATTGGTAGGCTCTTTATAGAATTTATAAAAAAAAGCTTAGTGAAGGTTGTATATGGCAAGTTATAATGGTGTCCCAGAGGTGTTTATGCCAAACAATTATTTTAGAAATTTGTATGCGTCTTTGTGCCCCAAACGAAGAGATAATAATTAAGCTGTGGTCAGTAAAAAGAGCTGTACATAAATATTTGTACTTGGAATTGCAACTACAGCTTTTTACCGGACATTATGCCAATTACGCCACACGACTAAGCTAACATATATTTATTATATTTATACAAAGGTGTTATTAAACAGAACTACAATAATTCTGCTATTATTTGTTAACCTCTTCTTGTACTCCTCCACAGACTACACTTGTCGAAAAGTTTGCTGTAATGTTGATCATATTTAAATAGGACAGCTGTGGTCACTTTCGTGCCTATTATTACTTTATGTGCTGAAGACTCCTTAAGTTTTATGGGCGAAGTGCATGCTTTGTTTTCAAATATATGGGTGCCTAAAGAGGCTTAAATATGTTGCTGTATCCTCATGACATAGTTCCGCTTGAAACAAGTGGGCCCTGAAAAGCGTCTGGCCGCACACCTTTAATATAGGTTTTAAGGCAGTGATGTAGCATGATTGTAAATCATTGCCACGAACTGCTGGCGATAAATAAAATATAACTCTTTAATTTCAGATATGCGGAAAAATTCGCCAGATTTCACGATTTTTAACAAAGGTGTTAGCACGAATACAGCTAACGACTTTAGAGAAATCGGCCGAGAGACCAAGCGCGATCATATTATTCAGAATAGGATAGCCTAGTTTTTTTTTGGTGAACTAAAAAATAGGTAAATTTGTCGATCAATTTCTTTTCCCAAACTTCGCCGCAACATAATTGTGTGTTTACAAAATAAGGTGAGGAGATAAACTTAAATATTTTTTTTCTAATTCCTTGCGAACCAATGACAGTACAAATGTAGGAATATAATTTCCTCCATCCTTAGCATCGGTGCATCACCGTGTTTGAACAACGTGGTACATATGACTATTGCCATATCCTTTTTTGTATGTACGGTGCTCAGCAGACGTGAAAAGGGCATATAAAACAGGCGAACAATATTTCAACGATATTTGATATACAGAATTTCCATACCTTTAAGCGTCAAAAATGGAACTACAAATATTAGACAATAAAAAATTAATTGCACGTCAGGCTCTGTTTCTGCAATAATGAAAGCAATAGATCGGTATCGGACAAGCATAAATGCCGAATTCCTCTTCATCTCATCGTCGCATTTTCCCTTCTTTTGAATTCGGACCAAATAATGAGCCGCTGGCACAATCTTCAGTCCAGGAACTAATCTTTTACGTTCATTGCCGAACATTTCTTGCCCATCCTTCGACTAAGTTACAATATCCACCAACAGACTTCCACTGTTCTGAACAATCTCATTTCCGGTCTCTTCGCTGTCCTTTTTCCTTCTCTTCATCGTTACTCATCCATTTATCTACAGTGTACTATTTCCGGCCTCCTCCTCGCCGGCCTCTGGTCTAGCGACAGCAATAGGCGACGCATTCAGGGCGGCCAGCACCCTTCTTATTTTCATTTTAAAGCGCTAGCCGTGAACGCGAAGTTTCCCAGGCAAAAAGGTATTCCTCGTCGTAGTGTCCGCGCAGTTGAGCATTACCGCAAAGAGTCCACGGAGGCGCGGCTGCATGATCATCCCATGCCCATAGCCCCTGCCTTGGACCTGGCGCCAACTTTCCGAAAGGAAATAGAGTGAACGTTCTCTAGACATATGTGTAGAAAAGGGGCGGAATAGGGGGAGCAGAGACTACGCGCAGGTATCCCGAATGGTTTGTATCTTTATGTGCGTTATCATTGTCACATGCGAGCAAGCGTCGATTTTCCGGATCACCAGTTGTGTAAACGTAACGCTATTCTTGGCCTGAATAAACGCAATCACATATCCACCTCCTCAGCTGTACCTCTGTGTCTGTGCAGTGCTGAGGGTGGTGTACTCGCGCGACAGCGAATCCCACGTGGCGGCGGTTTGGAAGCTGTGCGAGCTGCTGGAGGCTGAGCTGGGCATGAGAGTGGTGTGGGACGAAGCGGCTGCAGGTCCCGCCCACGTGACGCACGACTGGGCGATGGCCATGGCGCAACTGCCCTGCCCTCTCTTCAACCCTGAGGCCGTCCAAGCAGAGGGCAGCTTGACCGCCGAGAAGATTCTGGTGCTCGAGTCGGATGGGGCGCTGCTCAAGCACCAAGCATACCGACGGCATAAGGTGTGCAGCTTCAGTTGCAGGGAATGGGTTCATAGATTTTTGCGAGCCGAAGAAACACTGCAGGTGAGGTCGGGTGGGTTTCGGACCAGATCGGAGTATTGGTTGTCCCTAAATACTGCCTCGATTGAAGTGCAGACGCCATGATGGTGGTCAATTAAGTTCGTTTTCATTCGTGTAATCGACACTTAGCCATGGCAAATAACAGAAGTGAGGGTCTGGATATCGCGCAAGGCTGGAAGTTCCAGGAAAGCCACATATGCTTTGCTTGCCCCGACATTGTCTAGTTTTCCCCTGCTTTCATTTTATTACAACTTGCAATCACCACTATCATCATGATCACCTTTATTACGCCCACTGCAGGACAAAGGCCTCTCCCATATCTCTCCAATTAAACCTGTTCTTTGACAGCTACGCCCACCTTATACCTGCAAACTTCTTAATCTCATCCGCCCACCTAACTTTCTGCCGCCTATTGCTATGCTTGCCGTCTCTTGGAATCCACTCCGTTACCCTTAATGAACATCGCTTATCTTGCCTTTGCATTAAATGACCTGCCCAAGTCCATTTCTCTGCTTGGTTTCGACTAGGATGCCTTTGTAACCCTCGTTTGCTCCCGCACCCACTCCGCCCTCTTCCCGTCTCTTAAAGTCGTACCTATCATTTTTCTTCCCCATAGCTGGCTGCGTTGTCCTCAATTTAAGCTTAACCCTTTCCGTTATCCTCAACATTTCTGGGCCGTAGGTGAGTACCGGCAAGATACGACTGTTAAGCTTTTGTGTTCATATCGGAGCTTGTGGCCAAGTGCTAAAACTGGGCGGCCAAATCCTGTTCTGGATAGGAAGGGCATTGTCCGTTCTGGTCACCGAGGCCAGACTGCACGCCATCTGTTCATTGCACAAGGTTCAGTTTTTCCCTCATTCAAATGAAACGCAATATATTAAACGCACTTGGGCTAATTGTGCGGCTTGCTGAATGCTCTTGTGCTCTGTCCTTCACTTTGCACAAGAACGCACCTCTTCGTGCCCGTTCACGGCGACTGTTTTGCCAAATGCGCTGTCTTCTATAAAACTGGCCCTCCCTCCCCAGCGTTCACGCGAAAGATCCCGACAGAAAGTTACCGTTGATGAAAAGCCAAGCCTTTCTGACATCATGTACAGAAGTTATTGTATGTGTGCGCTAAAGATGACGAAAGCCAGGCATGCCAAGCAATGGTGGTTTCCTTCCTTGCAGGACATTGGCACGGTGAGCGAAAGCAATGTAGACGAGCTCTACCACACGACATACGCGGCTCTGCTGTCCAACCAGGCGCAGGCGCTGGGCGACTACTGCCACATCATGGTGGCCCGCCTGCCCTATACAACGCTGCCCGGCCGCCTGGACCTGGTGCCTGAGAAGCGGTACCTGCTGCCGCAGCATTTGCGGCCGCTCCTAGCCGCGCTCCTGCACGGCACGGCGCTGCCCCAGAGTCGCGTGGACACTGCTCTTAGCTCGCACGCGTGTCGCCGTTTCGGCGACGCACTCGCACATGCCGCCAACCTTCACGAGAACACAGGCTTCGACGCGGACAGCCTGTGCGGGCGACTGCAGTCCATGCTTCACGAGCCATGGCGACAAGGGGCGGAACATCGTGCTCGAGGCTGCGGCGACGCAGGACGCTGATTTTCGGCGGTTACTCGAACCTTTGTGTGTGTGTAAGTGTGTGTGTGTGTGTGCGGTGACAAGCAGCGGATAATTTTTTACGCCCAGGGGCGGTGACTGGAGCACGGATCTCTGTGTGTGACAACTATAGCCACACATCTTTACCACTAACAGACTCGAAGACAGCCTAAGTGGACCTTCCTTCAGGATGTCATAAGGACTTGGTAGTGTGCTCATGACGAGAGTATACCGTAAAGCCTGAAGTCCTCTTTTGCAAAGCCGTATACTGGCTTTAACAGATCTGTATTGCTCTTACGCAGAGTATTTCGGGTTGAGATTTTGTCGACTGGGGAGAAGGAATGTCTCTTTTTTCGGTTTTTTTTTTTAGCTGCAAGACAGGCACTCTTGTGGAAATGGCGATGGCCATTTAAAAAATCTCCTGTTTATGCTCAATATTCACAGTCACTTTTTTATGCTCAATATTCACGGTCACGGTGCTCAATATTCACGGTCACGCCAGCAGTGCGGGTTACTACTTCCCAAATTACGAACTGTGTCAGTGCCTGCCGTTTTGGAATCGATAATTTGTGCACTGTCAATGTCTTACTGACAACCTTCTGCATCGAAAAATTCGCGCATATTCTTTCAACAGTCAGCCAGAAAATCATCTCGTTTTGGGGCGGGGAGGGGGGGGGGGGGGAAGAACTTGTGTTTCTTTGACAAGACGATTTCTTAACCCCTCAACGCCCAGCGTATCAAATATGGCACAGTGCGCAAAAATGTGAATGACTTTCTTTTCCCTTCACGTAACTACAATAATTACTAGCATACCTCAAGAAATGGTCTTCTGCAACATTTCTATCTACGCTAGCCCTCAATGCAATCTACCACCGAAGCAGAAGGCCTGCTAAAGGATTTTTTCGTGCGAAAGCTAACCCTTGTGTTGTGTTGTGTTGTGTTGTGCGAAAGCTAACCATTCTTGTGTGATTTGTGCTCTGCTGAGAAACAGACGATGCTTCACATATCTCATGCTGTGATCGTTCAGTATCTGGGGGTTTACATAAGTCCGACAAAAGTCGGGTTAAGTAGGCTGTCGGGCAGAAAACCGGTTGTCGGGCACATGTATACGCTAGGGGGTTGAGCTAAGTGATCGTCGAGTCGAGCTGGGCCAGCCCGACTGCAGGGGGGGGGGGGGGTGAGGGGTTGACTAGGCCTGGCTCGGTTGGAAGGAGCATGTATACGCTGCCGCGTCGGCTTATCGCCTCCTCTCCTGCCTCCTCTCTAGTCTGGCGGCGCTGCGCAAGCCTGGGCGCCCCTCCCCCTCTTCTAGCATCCGCGCGTGGCTTGCCTGCTCGACTCTAGGGGTAGCGGCGATCACTGCCCGACAGAAAACGGGTCCATATAAACGCAGTCGCGTCGGGCTGGTCAGCCCGACATCTGGAGCGCCCCTACTCGACTCGCCGCTGTCGGACTCATGTAAATAAGGCTTATGATACGGCATTAACTTAGAACCAACACCCAACTTCATTTTAAAACACAGTGTGTAGAAAAATAGGCGCACAAATTCAGGTTCAAATTTATAATAAAAAATTCGGGTTTCGCTTGCTTTATGCGTGTTTGGTGCCAGTTAATTCAGCTGAGTGTATTAGTAAGATATGGCAGTTACACAAATCATGCATTAATTTATTTGCGAATCTTCTTTTTCTTCATCACAGGTTGGAAATATCTGATCGCTTTCAAGTAATTAGAGATCATAACTTCTAAATATTATTTAGTGAGTCCATTCCTTCTGGCAGTGAGAATAATTATTTGTTTCTGAGTGACTTATTCCCGTGAAAAATTTGATCTCAAAGAATATGCGCCTAGCGACAGGCGGTTTGTACGCTGTACTCAAAATAGCTATGGTCTGCTATCAATTACTACTACACCTCCGCATCCATTTAACAACTTAAAAGCACCTGACTTGAAGTCACACAAATGTAAAAACACATGTTCATGCCTTATTTATTTCCTGATATGAGTTTGCTTTTTATCCAAACCTTTTTTAATCGTGTAAAATTGTTATGCATCTTTTTTTATTCTGTGGTTGTATCTGCCTATATGCTTCTCTACATGTATTTCTCTCGCCTTTAAGCATGATCGTTCCATTTGTGCGTTGCATGTGTGATAGTCGACACCCTCTTAAATTATATCATGATTCACTGCTTGCCTGAAGAACTCCTTGTTGAACATACCAAGGCAGTCATCCCATTAATCTGCTTCGACACCAGCTTTCTGTCGCTTTTTTCATTGTAAGAAAGAATAACAAATCATGAATAAAGCGATTTCACCTTTTCTAGCACTAAATGTGTTCTCTTCAAACTGTTGTAAAATTATTCATCGAATAGGCGTTGCAAATGCTTGTATGTTCAATCCGATCCATATCTATGTTGCCATTTGCTGAAAAGCTTTTCGCTTGAAGGATGTGTTTTTGCAGAACTATCTGCAAAGAGCATCTCACTCGCTACGCTTTTTTTTTAATGCCTGCGCCTCTGAAAGGCCTCCGCAAACTATAGAGCTACTAACAAGGCACATGTAAAATATGGGGCGCACGATGTTATTCAAGATGACTGTCTTTAGGTTCATCAGTGTCATCTCCAAGCTGGGTCTTGCCACGATATTGCAAATCTGTTCCTAGTCAGGCTAAAGCGCCTCAACACTTTAATTCTGAAGGACCTGGCAGACGGATTACAGCTAAGCACTTACCAGATCCTTATATTTTATTCGATGCGTGTCGAAAAGTGATCACCTTCCTTTGTTCTCTCCCCTTTCTATCTCTCCCTCGGTTCCCCTTCCCAAGTGTAGGGTAGCATATCGGGCGCTGCCTAGTTAGCCTCTCTCCCCTTCCGGTTGTCTTTCTCTTTCTCTCACTCCTTTTCGTGAGAAACTCCACTAAGTTCAGCGTACGCAACTTCGGCTATTGTGGACAGCAAATTCAGCCATTTTAAAAACTTACGCAGGCCCTAGAATCTATTTGTAGTGATAATAACCTCTAATTGATAACTGTATGCATCGCAGTGCGCACAGGCTGTGTTCGCACCGCGTGGAAGCCACGTGGTGTCCACTGTTCTGCCCCGTGTCACTGAAGGCGCCTGACAGAGCTCACCAGAGTCGCTTCTTGACACTCATTTAGACCAACTTAACCCACACAATCTGGAGGCGAGCAGGCTTTTGGCTAGTGCGACTTAAAATGAAATTTCAGTGTGCTTTCTTAACAGGAAATTGACTTTTCTCCGCATCCCAGGGCATGCACATAATTAGCCACAGGCGCCGGTCCTGCACAGCGCCAGCTACCCGGCTTTCGAATGGTCCTGTGGCCATTGGGGGAACTCACCTGCCACTTTCCGAAGAGCTATAACTCTGCTTGAATATGTAAATCTGCAACCGGTGCAATATCCCGAACAGTGTTTATGATTAGCACAGCGTACCCGGGTTGGAACCCGACCGCGGCGGCTGCGTTTTTATGGAGGAAAAACGCTAAGACGCCCGTGTGCTGTGAGATGTCAGTGCACGTTAAAGAACCCCAGGAGGCCGAAATTATTCCGGAGCCCTCCACCACGGCACCCCATTCTTCATTTGTT
The DNA here is from genome assembly GCA_030143305.2 of Amblyomma americanum. NCBI lineage: Eukaryota > Metazoa > Arthropoda > Arachnida > Ixodida > Ixodidae > Amblyomma > Amblyomma americanum. Next base: position 24,971 of record JARKHS020011004.1, on the reverse strand, counting down.
CTTTCACTCCCTCCTTTATCCCTTTCCTTACGGCGCGGTTCAGGTGTCCGCCGATATATGAGACAGATACTGCGCCATTTCCTTTCCACACAAAAACCAATTATTAGCACAGCGTAGCTTCAGCCTTTTTCCACACTAGGCAGAAGCGGCGTCTCCCTATTAAAATGTTCCAGATAGTAGGCGCATATAAAATAATCAAAATGCATAGTCATATTATGTGGGAAAAACACGAAAATCATAAAGGCATTTCTTGTGTCTTCGGAGCGGTTTCGGAATCATTTCCGTATAGTTCTCAGATGATTTCGGTATGATGTGTACGACGTCAAACGGAGTCCGTAAGAAGTCTAGGATTCGACGGCGCACCATATGGTTAGGGTGAATGAAGCATGGCAGGTAAAACGTCCAGAATTCTCTCTTGTGAACATGGGTTCTGTATAAAACCCGAAACGGCAATTGTTTTTATTTGACTTTGGTCACTGAGTTTGCATGAATTTCGACTTTCGCATAATTGGTCCGTGCGGTACACATGGACGTCGTATGCTCATTATGGTTTCCGTAGGAGTTATACGGAAACATAAGAAATTGTGAAAATTTTCATATCAAAACTTTTCATGAGGCTCCTTAATTATATGTCGCTTTCGAGACAACATGTGTGCTTCTGTGTCTTAACCGACCTCGGCGCTTTATTAGGAGAATTTCACCCGCAAACGAGAGATAACCTAACCCCCGGGTATTGTGATTAAAATCTTAGTTAGCAAGTACCTGGCCTGTTGGGAAAACAAACTATCTGAACATTGCGAGCAGCGGACACTGAAATCACTAAGGGCAGTGTCCCCGGCAGCCAGGGCAGCTGCGTGAGCGCTGTACGGTCAGCTGAAGAAGGTGAACCCCTTCTGGTGATCTATTCTGACAGCCCCTTTCAGTATACGTCATAATCAATACTGCCATGGCACAAAGGATGGATATATGACAAGCTGAAGGCAGAGAGAAGACGAAATAGAGATGCTGCTGCTGCTGCTGATGATGATGATGATGATGAGTTTATATGGCGCAAGGGCAGCTTTGACCAAAGAGCGCCTTGGCACAAGGTAGTTTTCATTGCACAAGGTGAGGTCAAAGACCCCATTTCCCAAGCATTTCATCCTAAATAAGCCAAGCACCAGACCGGAGGAAAGCTTGTACCCATTGTATCACCGGTGGGTACCCGGCGGCACTGGGGATCGAACCCCGCACCTCCCGCATGCGAGGCGGATGCTCAAACCACTAGGCCACCGCTGTGGTCGAAACAGAGATGAGGAACTAATGGGGCGCGCAGTCACGCAAGGCATGCGGATGTTTCTGTATTTTTTATCACGTGATCTCTAAGTGCAAAAATCGCGTGGCAACACACACCGCAAACAAAAGGAAGGGTGTGTTCAGCTTCGTTTCAATGAACGACCTGCACGGTCCAGCTGCTCTGTTTTCTGCCGGCAATCATTCCAGTGGCGATTCTATGCCCGATCGCTAAATGGCGCTAGCGTTCGTGCCGATTGCGAATAGTGAGCCGTGTTGGAGCACACCCGGCTACAGACCTGAAACGGGTCACAAGTGCCCTGTGAGAAGCACCGGTTAAAATGACAAGCTTTCTTATGTTATAGCATAGCTAGTACGTTAATTGGTGCGTTCATGTAAACTCTAAACACGAGCTAGCACACTTAAGATGGGAGTAAAATGGGAGTAAGCTGTCCTCTAGCACACTCCGTTTATTGGTCAGGGCGTGTTTGCCAAGGCCTGCAGTAGCTTTTCATCAATGAAGATACGGAATACTTACGAATAGCAGTGGAAACAAATTACCTCTTGAAAACATGTTAAGTTCTAGCAGTTACAAAGATTTTGAGCTAGATTTCATTCCCCTCACTTTGCTAACCTGGACTTCCGGTGCCACGTTTAAAAGCCTCCTCCCATTCCTAACTGCATCAAGTTACTACTACGTTTTGCAACGGGAATATGCCTCCGTTGCAGAGAGCAAGCATTCCGTATATATAGGGATAGAAATCTATTCCGGGGCTCAAACAGCATACCTTGCTCCTGAAAGCGAGTGCGCTACAGGACAGCTTAGTCCCTTTTTACGCCCAAACAGGCTTATTCGTGTTTATAATGTAGCAGGTGGCGGCCAAGTGCTACACTAGGTTATTGAAATCCTGTTTCGGCGATGTGGGGTAGGCTCTGGTGTTCTGGTCAAACCCGGCTTATCAGTACTGCTCAGGAGGAAAGAATATAACGAGTGTATCTTACCGGTACTCCCCTATGGGACAGAAGAGATGAGGCTACCGAAAAGGTTGCTTAAATTGAGGACCGCGCAACGAGCTATGGGAAGCAAATTGAAAATGTAACGTTGAGACAGGAAGAGGAGAGAGTTGGTCAGGAAAGGTAACGTGAGCTAAGGCATCTCAGTCAAATTCAAGAAAAACCTGGAATGGACATGTAATTAGAACGCAAGACAACCGATGGTTGCTAAGGGCAACGGAGTCGATTCAAAGAGAGGGCAAGTGTAGTAGGGGGTCAGGTGGGACGAAGAGATTAAGAAGTTTGCGGGAAACGGCGGCCACAACAGGCGTAATAAAGGGTTAATTGGAATGATATGGGAGTCATTGGTCCTACAGTGAGTGTAGTTAGGCTGCTGGTGATTGATGAGTTTCGTGAAGACAGCATGAAGAGACTTGTCCAACTCTTGACTGCGGCCCGTCGGCACAGTAAGCTATGTCTGCTGCAGAGGGCATTCATTTTCAGATTTGGCGGATAGCGTGAGCCTGTTTCGGGGCAATGCTATAACCCGGAAGGAGCCATACTTTTGGCACAGCTGCAGCGCAGCACACCAAGTGGGGGTTTCAGGTTGTCGCCAGTCACGGCACGCGTCGGCTGATCCGCCGAGCGGCAAGCGACCCGTGCCACGGCCGCGGCGTGGCCGATGGCGGCCCATTTCGAACAGCTGCTCCTAGGCTACACCGCTACGGCGCTGGGTCTCCTAAGGAAGCAGCATAGCCTTTTTTTGCGGCCGCTGCGCCGCCATGATGACCACCGTGGCTACCAGCAAAAGCGCACAGTGCTAGTGACCTCATCTGAAACACCCTTTGGCGTCCGTCTTGGAATATGTCACAATAAAATACACAGATCCCTCTTCAAGTTGTTCTTCAATACTAGCAACAGTTTACAGGGCGAAAGCCCCGAAAAAGCGGTGGTTACGAGTTCAAGCCCCGGACCAACAAGAATTTTTCCTTCAACTATACGGGGTGTCTGTAGAAGGTGTGAAGCTTTCCTAAGCAGCGAAACTATTTTGCTTGGGTTAATGTTTATTTGTAAATATTTTCTGCATTCAAGTCTACTGCACATTGGGGGATTGATCCAAATTCCCTGAAGAAAAAAATTTTAGCGTGTTTTGGTCAATACTACCTGCCTTATTTTCATGTGGCCACAGCGAGCATGGTGATTCTTTTACGGTTCGAGTCTACCTCAGCCACTGCTCTGAAAATGCGTTGCTTACAAAGGCACACTGTTTGCTTGTGAGGAAAGCGCATAAGAACTGCTCATGTTAGACCATCGAGTGACCAGGACACAGCCATAACTTCCACTTAGTTTTCTATACAACATTCGCATTTATCTTCTCGGCAAACTATTCAAAATCAAGCAATTCGAATTATCACTTATAGTCACAACTCTGCAAATGCCCCTCGTCTGCTCCTATCACACAATATTTTATCAGTGCCCAAAATAATCGACTACAAATTATGTACCCTTATGTACAAATCTGTTAGAAATCTACTTCCTTTTTCGTTAACTAGCAGTGATCAAAATCCGCGTCGCAACGACACGCGTTTTGCTAATAACATTAACTTTTTACTCCCTAAACCTAACACTAATTATGGGAAGCAAACAGTTCGTTTCACTGCCACTACGTTATGGAACTCACTACCAGTTAGCATTAAGCAATCACGTAATATCTGTGCTTTTAAATCCGCTCTCAGTCAGTTTTTACAATCCCCCTAATAGTATTTTACTTGGTATATGGTATTAGTTTTGGCAGTTATATTATTCAATGAGTTGTCTTTTGTATTGGTCTGTATGATATTAGGTGTGTAATCATTTTTCATTCAAATAAGGGTTTGCATTATTTCTCGTATTTCACTCACTGCACATTTATGATGCCAACAATTTAATTTTTTTTTCATCTGCTGTCTGTAATTCATTTTTACAATTGTTCTTACAGGAGGTCCCGTCCACAGTCTCTGACTTTGGGACCTCCTTCTGTATTCCAATGTTTTTCTCTAACCTTGTACCATAAACATGTAATAAACGAACCTTGAAGCCTTGAACCATGAAAGTGAACGCAAACACGAACTGCACTATGTGTCACGACTGCAGCGAAAATACTTTCAGCAGATCATAGCTCTCGGTCAGTGGCCACAAATACCACTGCGTGAGTACGACTAGCGCCCCGCTGACGCAGTAAATGACATCGCGTATACTGCACCTCTAGAATGTCAGGTATCTTTTTCCCGCACACCAAGCGACTTGCCACATAAGAGCAAGGAAAACTATTTCCCAGGAATGGAGACGAAATAAAATGAAAACCACAGTGCCGCCAGTTACCAAAAGGATTCCAATCGGCAGAAGCTTTTTACCCTGGCCTGGTACTCGGCTTCTCATGGGGTGAACTGCTTAGAAAGTTGATCCTTGGAAATCTTTGAAATCATAAGGAAAGGCACAATAAAAAAAGGGATTGCGCATAATTATGCTGCCCCGCTGTGTGCAAGTAAGCACAATAAATTGCTCTGGTTTAGCTCTGGTAAAATATGGAGTGACGCGATAGCTACAGCTGGCCGAGTGGAACTCGCTCAGTCGAATTGCAAAGTCAGTCTTTCGACGCTCCGTTTCGCTGGGCGTTCCTTCGTCATCTTCATCCTACTTGACACGGCGCATGCGCACAGCTGTTGCAGCTGTTGCGCGCCACGCCGCCGGCAGCAGCAGCTGCTCCGCACCACGTGACCAACCCACGTGACCAACCACGTGACAACGGCACCGCCACGAAGCTCAAGTGGTACCACGCAGCTCAAGTGGTGCCACGCTGAAGGGTCGAAGAGGTGGCGTAGTGTAGCTATGGCTACAAAAACTACTCTAGCAGGCGTTGTACACGAACCACAAACGGAAGGGACGGCTAAGTGAGCTCAGTGTCGAGTTCAGCCTCCGTATCCGATGCTAGATATTTGCTGCAACCGGCGAGCATATGGTGGCATTTATAATAGTCATGTTTAGAATACAGCACCTTGCGGTCACAGACGGGACGTTTTAAGTTGGATTAAAAGGGCCTTAAGGCTGTGCGTTGCGCTCAACGCCTGCCGGAAATTCGCCCGATGACCGGAAATGAGCGGCTTCCTGGAGCCATCCCCGGTACGATGCAAGAACGATCCGGTCAGCAGAGAACGTGGCGGCGAGACGCGCTCGTGTGAGCGAAGAAGCAGCAGCGTGTGGGGAGTGTCACAGGCCATCTGCACGTGGTGACGGCAAGTGCACAGTGGCGAGTCGTCGCCGGAGTCATATGGACTAGCGCTGGTGTCACGCAGTTCGATAACCCCCCCCTGTGGCGGACGGGGGCGCGATTCGAGTGTCATGCGTGAAGGCCGCTGGCTTGGCGGTTGTGCTACTCCCGGGTTGAGCCATGTGACGGAAATTGGTGAGGACTCGAGCACTGATGTCCTTGCGCGGATGCGATACGCGAAGGTTCGCGCCCGACCTTGGTGGAGACGGCAGCGGGGCCGGCGGCGGCGATGACAGTAGCGACAGCAAGACGACCTCTTCCCAGAATTGGAGCCCCGGGCCGGGCGTCGCCGCCTCGGGGCTGAACCGCGGACTTTAGTGGTGGCCATTGTGCTTGAATGGTATTTAAAAGGATAAGAAAAAAAGTGAGGCGGGATTTTTTATTCGGATGATGATGTGAACGAATAAATTTCAGCCTGTAACACGATGCTTGACTGGGAAGCTCCTTCCATGTGCTGGCAGATAGAAAGAACGTATGGAGAAGTATTACTTTGTGCTCTTGGCACCGCCAAGTCATCGTTCGTATCAATTATACTACGTAGCCCTGCAGCTACGGCTTTATTCGGTGCGGCAGCTCGTATACAAGAGCGAAATTGATTATAAGGTGGCATATTGCTCTATGAGAAGTGCGCATGAGCTTCGGTAACAAGTTAGCGCAACATAGGACGAGCACGAAAGATGCAGACAGGACGACGCACTTTGAACCTCTCTCGTGTTCGTCCCATGCTGGGTAAACCTGTTACCGAATAAAATGCACCTACCAGCCCAGCGACAAGTAATACGCATGACAATGTGTTACGTCACGTGAAATGTTGTTAACACACCGCGTAACCGGAAGTGTGACTGCAGAAAAAAACACATCATTGATGCCATGCACTTTTTTTCCCAAAGATGACCTAAGTAGCGGCTGTGATCGTAGGACCATGCTCACTAACGTTTAATTTTTCTAGTAGCGCCGGGACTGAGTTCAGCCTCTAAGAACTTTGCTGGTTAAAGTCATCAATACTTCCTGTCTTCTCGCAGGAAATTGTCAGCTGCCCGATGAAAGAGTAAACTTTTGCTTGCCCTTTAACCTTTCCATTATGACAGCATTAAAAATGGCTGTTACTCTGGCTCTGTTAGCAATGTCCTTTGTTCGGGCACCTCACTGCGCCTAACTTCCATAAGGCAGCCGCTTCGTTTTATGGACCTCTATCTCGGCGCGGCGGCTGCTTCCAATAAAAGACCGTGAAGGTCGCTTCTGTTGACACCGGATAAGATGGGCCGGAAGCTGCATGCTTGCTGTATGCATGCTTGCTGCTTGCTTGCTGTTGCAAGGCCTCGTTGATTTGGCCTTGAGTGCCTGGCTAGGACTTGTGGAAAAGCAAACTGCCCATTTTTTTTAAAACTAGAGTGCGTTTTTTCATTATAACCTGCACTATATCACGCTTTGTATGTCGTGAAACAAATCAATACCTTTATTTCAACATCGAAGATGTTAGGAGGAAACGCTTATGACTGGCTTTACAGAAGGCTACCCCCCCCCCCCATGTCATGGGGGTATAAATTAAAGTGGATCATCATCACCATCATCGCCTTCCGGGGCTAAAGCCTCTCCCATATCCCTACAATTAATCCTGTTCCTTGCCAGCTGCGGCTACCTTATCCCTGGAACCTTTCTTACGTCATCCCTCCACCTTACTTTCTGCAACTGCCTTCTGCGCTTGCCTTCTCTTAGAGACCTTAGGGAACAGCGGTTATCTTGCGTTCGCATTTCATGCCCTGCCAAGTCCATTCTTCTATTGATTTCGAATAGGATGCCACTAACCTACGTTTGTTCAATTACCCACTCTGCCTTCTTCCTAACCCTTAACGTTACACCGTATCATTTTCCTTTGGACAGCCCGCTGCGTTGTCCTCAATTTAACTTCAACTGTTTTCTTAAGCCTTCACGTCTCTGTCCCGTAGGTGAGGGCCGGTAAGATAGAGCTGTTACAGGGAGCCTGCGCTGCCCAGGTGGCACTGCAGTCGTTCCATTCGGCGACCAAAACTGCTGCTGTCGGCCGCTTGAGCCGCTACAAACGTGACAGCACATTCTTAATGCTTATCAGCTATGAATGCTATCAGCTCGTTTGGCTGATAACATTCATTGCCTAGCTTCTCTCGGCACAGCCCAGATAGCTGACGCACGGCACGTATGGCTCCGACAGAGTGCGGAAGCACGTGCCGATAAGCGCTAGAGGGTAATACGGAAAAGCACTGTACGGGTGCACCAACTGCTCTTTGCTTCTTGCTAGGCTGATGTTACGGAGCTGCAATCGAAACGGCAAACTTTAGCGCAGGTTGTCGTGAGGACTGCCATGAAACAAAGTATGACCTTAGAGCACCTACCAAATGCACTCCACCCTATTCTTTTTCACGTAGTTATTTCAATCTCGTGGTATGAATATGTGATCAATGCCTGCCTTAAGCGGATGTAGTTCCTTTGCACTGCCAACGCTTCGCTACCTGTCAGAAATTGCTGTTTCGTTTCGGGAATGTGGTACGTTACTCGAACATGTTCAACATTTGTAAACTGGAACCATCTTCCCCCTTCAACATTACTTGGACATGTTGAGCATGTTCAACATGCTCAACATGTTCAAGTAATGCCGAAGGGGGAAGATGGTTACAGTTTGCATACGGCGTATGAACGAGTCATCAAAAAGTGTGGGGCTAAACTGAATTGTGCCAATTTTGCGCATATCATTTAGGTCTGAGGATATATACATGGATGACATGAGTAATTCATCTCTGTTTCGCGCGTTAATAGCGGTGATAAGCCTAGGTTTTGATTTCATGGCAGATACTGGCAGTGTGATGAAAGTTGGACTAAAATGAAACGTGCTGATCTCTTCTGAATTATTTCTGTCTGGTTCGTAAGAAACCCTTCATGTTGATGTGCCTCGATGTCATATGGCATCAAATTTACGCTTAACAACGTTGTAAATATTACTTTTGTAGCGCTGTCAAGCAACGAAAGCATGGCCCTCTCAAAGGGTATCAACTTCATCCAAGAAAACGGCAAACTGAATGAGCTTCAACTTTACAAAAACTGAAAAAATTTCTCCCGAATCCCTAGACTGAGGGAATGCTACCGCGAAGGCCTCAAAATTCGACCCCCAGTCCGAAATTTTCTTCTATTACTCACTGGACACCACCTCCGCAGCGCGACCAGTGTCTTGATTTTTATATAAAAGTGGCGCACAAGGACATCCTCTCGCATATTGGTAAGCGCAACTCTTACCGACCTAACATGACGATACACGAACGCAAGCATTGCAGCCTCTCAGCAATCGATCGGACATTTTAATTACGGCCGATAATAGTGCACCCACAAAGGTTATAGATGAAAAGGATTAAATTGAAGAGCCGCAAAGGCAATGAAACGGTTCCACATTTTACGAGGCTCTCCCTACTGACCTCACGCCAGAATGCAAAAGCAAGCTTTCTGAGACTGTTAGTAGTCGGTCGAAAAAGAAGGAATTTCATGACAAGAACGCACATGCACTTATACCGCTACTTCATTACCACGCCGTTTTGTATACCCTTCCGAAAATTATAAAGCACGCGATCAGAAAACTCAGTTGTGTCCGTTATTGGAAACTTTGCTGAAAACATCTCCAGCTCTGTCGACAGGCTGATTAGGGTTATCCCTCTCTTAGACCACTGCTATGTTAAGGACACCACACTTTTTCTGAGGGCGAAATTCTTAATTTAATAATTACCTACAATACTCTTCTCGTCTTCTTGGATGTCATTTAACTGTACACCAGCATACCGCATGCTGATGGCTACAAAGCAGTCGTCAATGCATACGAGTGCTTAAAATCTGAAAAACCTACTCGCAGCTACACGCGTTCAGTGTTTTTAAAACTGATGTTCGAGCTAAACAATTTAGAGCCTGAACCGCGCCGTAAGGGAAGGAATAAAGGAGGGAGTGTAAGAAGAAAGGATGAAAGAGGTGCCGTAGTGGAGGGCTCCGGAATAATGTGGACCACCTGGGGATCTTTAACATGCACTGACATCGCACAGCACACGGGCGCCTTCGTGCTTTGCCTCCATAAAACGCAGCCGCCGCGGTCGGGTTCGAACCCGGGGGGGAATGTTTACGCAAAAGTTTAAAGAAAGAGTGAAGACCAGTTTTGCTTTGTTTCATGTGCCTTGATTCGTTGTGCGCGCTGGGTTTTAAGAACGGCGATATCCGAGAAATGGCGCAACTTCCCACGATCGAACCCTGGCTAATAATATTAATAATTGGTTTTGGGGAAAAGGAAATGGCGCAGCAACGCTGGCTGTGAACAGGCAGAATTAGAGAATGGGCTTAAAGACAACGAGCGAAGATTTATAACTTGTTTTGCTTTGTCTTCTTTCTTTCTTGTTTCCGGCTGCTTCCACCCTGTTTTGTGGCGCCTGTTCCTGCTGTTTGGTTTTGTTTACTTTTCACTGCAAGCAACTGCTCTGACAACGACGTAGCAGCGGGTCAAAGCCTGCCCCACAATCGCACTCCGCAACCACCGTTCTCTTCACCTTACCCGCGTCGCAGTCTCAACTCGCTTCCGTTAAATGGCTTTCTCGCGACTCGTAATAGTACCCGAGATTTTCGATCAGTTATCACCCGTGTGCAATGAGCTGAAGGATTGGGAAGAGAGGGAACAGGAGCGCAGGCCGGGAGCGTCGTGCTGAAATAGGGAAGAAAGGGGGGTACAGGAGAAGGGAGCTGATTGCCCTGCATTGCGAACGCATTAGCGCCAGGACACACTATATAGAAGGCTACAGAAGGAAACGAACCAGGGTTGTAGAACAGAAAATTGCGCTCGTCATCCCGCAATTTGGGGTTCAGATAATAGGAAGAGATGCCACCCGTGCTTCCCAATTTAGAAAGGAACCCTCGGTACCTCTCTAACGTCTACCTCCTGGCCCTGTAGTACCAACGGCTACACGGAAAGTGATGTGCGCGTGTGCGCGAGGAATGCTGAAGTTTGTTGCATTTCCCAGAGTTTGAGAGCCAATGTTTCCGCCCACATCCGCAATCTGTACTGCGCCTCGCTGAAAGCCAATTGGCGTCGTTAGGGCCAGAGTTGGCGGTGGCTGCTCGGGCACCAATAGAGACAAGACCAACACAGCTTCTTGAGCGCGGTGAATAGGGTGTGTTGTATTGGGTTTTATGGCACATAGGCAACTGAGGCCATCATGCGCCAAGAACAAGGTATAGGAAAAATCTTTTGTTGAATATTATGGAAATGTAAAAATCATCCCTGGTGTAGAGGCCCTCAAGCGTTGATGCTACCTAGTGAACATATACACAGATTGTAGAATTGGCTTCTAGTAAAAGCTTTAAAGAGGGCTGGGTAACCTGACTAGCTTTCCTTGGCTGTGCAAGGATATCGAGGCTCCAAACTAATCAATATAAAAGCCTCAGCCTTCTCCTCAGGCATGAGAAAGTGATGAGGTGTACTAAAATTGAAACATACCAGCGGGTAAAAAATTTAGTCTATTGAGAAATCCCGTTTCATTAAGAAAGCTAAAAATACGTGATTTATAAACAATTGCATCATCTCCTAAAAGCAGTGCGGGATGAAAAGGAATGTATTCGTTATAAAACTGAGTAAAGTGCTTTTTCCTTAGTTTTTCCAGCTTCGCACATGAAATTAAAACGCGGTTAACAGCAACTTCATGTCCATTTTTTTCGCAGACAGGTTGATATTGTTTTGTTCTTCTCTATTGTTCTCTAATATTCTCTTGAGGCAGTAGGACAGCACTCTCGACTTGCAGGTGGTGACAGCTACAAGGTTGGCCAGGGCTAAAATCCGAGAATAATCCCGCTAGAAATTGAGGCCTTGTTCGGTGGACTGGCGCCTTCCTGAGGTCACGCACGACGCGTCGGCAAAGTCCTGAAGTCTGAGTACTGGTGACATGTAAGGTTGTAACAAGACTGTCTCAGAGGTGTCATCCAGGACGAATGTGGCAGCCGTGGAGAAGTTAGGAAATTACAGGACTACAAGAGGCTCGCAGCCCAGAGCACAGAGTTTCTGTGGCAGCGAGCACGCCTCAGTCTCGCTGTTAGGCGCAAAGGAAAAAGCGTCGATCAAAACCAAGTCACAGTGCTCAGAGGCGCCAGACTTCCAGAGGAAATCAAGGATATTCTGCAGAAAGGTCTCAAGTACTCCTGTGAACCGACTACTACCCGGCCTCGGTTGCTGGCCATGGTTAAGGAGGTGGCTGACCGGTCGACCACACAGGACAAGGAACGCCTCATCGGAGACGGTGTGGATTGCATCATCAAAAACGTGAGTCACAACCAGAAACTACGTCCGCCCCTCATAAATGTCACGAAATTTCTGCAAGACAACAACCTCACTGTGATGCAGTCAGACAAAAAGGCGGATTTGTTGTCATGCCGATTGGTGTTTTTAATGAGAAAGCATTGTCTGCCATTTGGTTGGTTGGTAACAACTTTATTCAAAAGTCCTGCAGAGCTTTCGCCGACTGGGCCTTAGGTCTCCCACGTGGGGACTTCGAGGTGTCGCCTCACCGTCGCCTCGCGGGCCTGCTGTACAGCCCAGAGTTGGTCACCGAGACTGGTGCTGCGCAAGGCAGCGGCCCACCGCGACGGGAGGGTTCCGGAGTTAGCACCGTCATGGTTTTGCTACAGTCCCAGAGCATGTGGGGTAAAATTGCTATAGCAGTGTGACAGACCTTGCATATATTCGTCGGGTATGTTCCGGGGTAGAGTTTGTGGTATTGTGCCGGGTTGGGGTACGTGAGCGTCTGCAGTTGTCTGAGGGCCACCGCGTGCGCCCTCTCATCGCCAAAAAAATTTAGAGATCGTAAAGTCTCGAGAGACAAGAAAGAAATCAGCTGCGACGCGTATTTTAAAAGAATGCCATCTGGAATCATTAGCAAGAAAAGTGGAAAAGCAAAATATAGATGCCTTGAAATGTTCTTCACTGGCAAAGCTCATAAGCCTGAATGCCCGCTACGAACAATAGTTTCAGAAGAAGGCACCTGGCAGGATCACCTTGGGCATTATCTTCGCGACAGCTTGAACTGCTTGACTGGAGCTGCCCGTTCCAAGTGCGCGGCTCGTTGGAAGCAGTTGAAGACCTACGCAAGGGTTTGCAAGGTGCTGCGACGGCCTTTTCGTTTGACGCAGAGGACCGTTTTACTCTATTCCACATGAAGGACTATTCGCAGCTGTGCTGCAAAGAATAGAAGAGATCGGCGTCGTCAGCTTGCAGAATGCAACCGGAATAACCCAAGACAAGTTCATCAGCCTACTTGAGCTTTACCTGCAGTCCACAGTAGTGTCCTACAATGACCAATTCCTGATACAAAAATCGGGAATATGTATTGGTTCGTCCGTCGCCCCAGTGCTCTCAGATATTTACTTGACCGCCATGGATAGGACTGTTCAAGAACATCTGCATGACAAGCACATCATCAAGATCTGCCGTTATGTGGACGATTTCCTAATTGTGTTAGACAGTGCAGCGGTCGTCGACATGCCTGAAGCCGTAAAGGACATCGTCGGGGTGTTCAAAGCCCCGCCTGGTGGAATGAACTTTACGTGGGAAATGCCAAAAGAGAACAGGATCCAATTTCTAGATCTGATGCTGCTTTTTAGCGGCGAGCGTGTGTGTTGGTCATATAAAGTTAGGTCGAAGAAAGGTTTGCTCCCCTTCGACAGTGCGCATTCTAAACTTGTCAAGCGGGCAGTCGTAACTGGTGCACTTAATGCGGCACTAACAAAGAGTTGTGAACACATGACAGATTCTAGCTTCGACAACCAGGTTCAACGCCTTCTTTTGGCTGGCTACTCACCTTTCCTTTTATCAGGCCTGTGCGAACTCCAGAAAGTAAAGCTAGGAGAAGCAGGGAAAAAGCCCAAGGAAAAGAAACGTTTTGCCGTCCTTCCATACATCCATAAACTGTCGCACAATGTCAAAAAGGTTGCAGCAAGGTATGATGTTAACATTTTTTTTCTGCCCCGTGTAAGTTGACTAAGATATGCCCATTGGTTGACCGGAGAAAACAGGCGACCTGCACAGTAAAGCATTCGAATCAGTACACCGAATGTCGCTCCGGTGTAGTTTATCAGATTCCCCTCACGTGCGGTAAAGTATACATCGGCCGGACCGGACGCTGTTTCAATGACAGAGGAAATGAACACCTCCTCAACGTAAAAAACAAGTCTGGGAGCCACATGGCAGTTCATTGTAATCAACCCCGCCACGAATGTCGGCCTATGTTATCCGCCACTAAGTTTCTGGCAACAGCAAGCAGTAAAATAGAGAGGGAGGTTATTGAAGGATTTTTGATTGAAAAGGCTGGGGACACGTGCATCAGCAGCCCTTCTGTCTGTCTATTGGAGAAAGAAAGGTCCTTCTTAGAACTGGTGCGGTTCTTGCGTTTTAACCGCATCTAGACATCCTGGCAAACAGTTTTTCGCACCTCACCTCATTGTTTTTATTTGCTCTTAGTTATTTTGCCGTGTTGTTTGTTGACCTTAAGCGGATCGTTTCACCTTTGTATTTTAAAGGCTTTAATGGTGTTTTTGACGTCTTAAATGTTTCTCCGGTGTTCGTTTTTATGTATGATTTTAACTTTTTGCCGTGTTATGTGTTTGCGTCGGTTCCTTTTTTTTCGTTTTCGCTTTTATCCTCCTGACTGTGCCTATTGCCTATAAAGTTTTCATTCTTTTTTATTCATACCCTGATTGTACACCCCCTTTTCATCGCCATTTCGCCTGTCATCGTCGCGTTTCATTTACTCGTTACTGCTCCTGGCACCGCTGATGTTAATGGCAGAGGCACAAGCGCGATTCTTTTTTATCTGTGGTCCGTTATTATTACTTTAGTAATGCTTTTGCATGTTACTGTTTGCACGTGTCATGAGTGCCTTTTCACTGTGTAATGATCGCCAGAGTGTGAGGCGCTTTTTCGCAGTTTCCACTGGCTGACAGTGTATCACGTGGTCCATGTGAATGGTATCAATTGTGCTGGTTTTTATGACGCAGTAGAAGTTGGTAGTCAGCGCCCGTCCTTTGTTTCGTGTTTCTTCTCGTCCTCGTTCCGTTGCGCTATGTCAATCTGTGTCGTAGAAAGTATGCACCAACTAGCCCACACCAGAATCCTCTTAGGACGTATTTCTCTATCCTCTTGTATTCTCTTGATCATATCCATCAAGTTGTTCCTAACGATGGCTTGAGTGGGGCTTGTGTATTTATGAGCGAACTCTCAGGCGCCTGCGCAACAATACTTTGTTGTGTCCTGCAATAACGAAACATTTTGATCCCAAAGTCTATGGGAGCTGCCCTCACTGTGTGGAAGTGTCCGATAACTTCCACATCGTGTGGGCCTCTCAGAAGAATCCTTCCCGAGAGGCATGGGAGGCAGGCCTGCTCAACTCCTCGGGGCTGGTGTCTCAAAGGGGTCTAGTCCAACAGGCGCGAGTAGCGGCCTCGTCCAGTGGGGTCCCGGACTAAGGACTCCAAGTAAGTAAACGCCCATTTTAAAGAGAAAGCTTTACTGGGCACAGGTTGAGCAGTTTCGCGTGATTCCTGGAGAGCCGTGCTGCGCATGCGCGAGGAGCAGTGACGACACATGGCGCATTTCCCTCTCTCGCGGCGGCTGCGTTTTTATGGAGGAAAAACGCTAAGGCGCCCGTGTGCTGTGCGATGTCAGTGCACGTTAAAGATCCCCAGGTGGTCGAAATTTTTACGGAGCCCTCCACTACGGCACCTCCTTCTTCCTTTCCTCTTTCACTCCCTCCCTTTTCCCGTCCCTTACGGCGCGGTTCAGGTGTCCAACGATATATGAGACAGATACTGCGCCATTTCCTTTCCCCCAAAAACCAATTATTATTCCTAGTCACAACTGCGCATGCGCCACTAGTAGCACCGAGCCACAGGTGTTCCGCCGCTGCGCAGCGCCGCGCCTTCCCTCAAAATGCAACTTTCAATTTTCAGTTTTCTCTTTCTTCTTTTCCTCCCTCCTTTTCCCTTCTTTTATGGCGCGGTTCGGCTGTCCACCGAGATATGTGATACGGTTACTGGGCTTTGCGCGCTCGCTGCGCCATCTGGCATCATGTCATACCGCGCGGCTCGCCGCCGCCGTTTGGTATGACGTCACACAGGGTTCCTCGTCGTTGCGCTCGCCTCAGCTCGCTTCGCCAGCTGCGTCGCACGCCTGATAACATGTCGGAGGATTGAAAAGGTCAGCTCACGTGCGCCGCAACCACAGTTTTGTCGTCTTTAATGCGACAACAACATAGCTAGACAACCATACTAACCTGGACTGGCAATCAAGATTAACCAAGGCTAATCATGCTATCTATGCCTTAGCTTTCGCTTCGTACATCCTGGCATAGCCGAGCTAAGCCGCTGCCAGTTTTCTCTCTCGCTCGCTCCATGGTCACTCCTGCGCATGCGCCACTAGTAGCACCGAGCCACAGGCGTTCCGCCATTGCGCAGCGCTGCGCCTTTCTTCAAAATAATAATAATAATTGTATTTTTTTTGGAGGGGGGGGGAATGAAATGGCGCAGTATCTGTCTCATATATCGGCGGACACCTGAACCGTGCCGTAAGGGAGGGGATAAAGGAGAGAGTTAAAGAAGAAAGGTAAAAAGAGGTGCCGTAGTGGAGGGCTCCGGAATAATTTCGACCACCTGGGGATCTGTAACGTGCACTGACATCGCACAGCACACGGGAGCCTTAGCGTTTTGCCTCCATAAAAACGCAGCCGCCACGGTCGGGTTCGAACCCGGCAACTCCGGATCAGTAGCTGAGCGCCCTAACCACCGCGGCGGTTTTCCTCAAAATCCAACTTTCAATTTTCAGTTTTTTCTTTCCTGTGTCCCTTTCTCCTTTATCCCTTCCTTTACGGAGCGGTAGGGGTGTCTACCGAGATATGTGAGACGGTTACTATGCCATTTCCTTTCTTCAAAAACAAAAAAAAACAAGTGAGCCGACGGAGCTCATAGAGTTCATTGGCGTTGACAACTTTGCAAAGACTGTTCATTTTCACGAAAGTAAAGGCGCGCAACCTGCTCCGTGGGTCAGTGGAGGCCTCAATCTCGCTTTCTCTTTGTATATCCTAGATTAGCTGGGCTAATCCACATTAATTCTTTGTCCTGCAAACTCTCTTCTCTGGATAAAGTTTTCACCACCACCATCCATCCATCATGGTGTGGTAGTCTCCAAGCAAAATGGGAGAGTTACTACCCGTTTCCAGCGTTTATACCGTCATCTAAAAAAACTTAGCCGAATCGGTGGTAGGGCCAATTTTTTACGTACACTAGCTACACTAGTGCAGCGAGTGTAGCATGGGTTCATTTTTTACCAGTGTAGAAAAAGTGTAGCTCCGCCCACCTACACGAACGTATTTCTTTTACGCGTAGCGTAGCACGATAACTACACTTTCTACACCGCTTTCATTGGAGGTGTAGGCTAGCAAACGAAAAAAGAAGATGCGCGTTTCAAATGCACAACGCCATATTGTGGCTGTAAATGTCGCGAGCTTTTCCAGCGCAGCCTCGCAAGTCTGTGAAGTTCGTCCGCCTGGACGATGGCAGCGTTATGGCGGTGCACCCACTAGACGGACAGCGGCAACCTTACCTTCTACGAATATAAAAACTGCTTACACGTCTGAATGCACGTATTTTAGTCTGCCGAACGCTACTTCGCGTTTAGGTAAGCCGCGTTCGTTCCGTTGGCATCGGCGCTGAGCGACCCACGTGAAAAAAATTTGTCACGTTCATGGTCATCTACGTATCTGTATATATTAGTGCGAAGCTCCCTACGCTTACAGTACCGTATTACTACGGCGCCGCCTCAAAGCGGTCGGTAAGGCCGCTGGCTGAGAGCCGAGGAACAACCATCGAAAATCGCACCTCACATGCCGCGGAACGTGGGCTTCAACGCGGCACAGAACGCTGTTTCCCTATAACGACAGAAGCATGGATGCTTTGTTTATCGCACGAGGAACTCGTCGCCGACCCTCTTTCCGACGATGAACTTACTGTGCAAGAAATTTAGCGACAATTGTGTGATGTGCTGCATGCATCGGCTGAGCAGATGATACAACTTGGTATGTTGGGCTCCATTTGAGAGGAAACAAAAATGCCCATTGCCTTTATTCACTTAATAAACGCCACGCAAAAACGCTTTGCAGTATATATTTCTCTATTTCATCTTGTAATATATTACGACGACCCAAACATTCACAGCTTGTCGTCTGCTCCTGAGGACGGCGACCTCGGTATCAGGCTATTGGCTGACGCTCGTGCAGGCGATTGCAGCGCCTTTACATCATAGCTTTAGCCCCACACTCCACTCGCCTAAACGAGCATGCACGAAGTGTAGCTCAGTGTAGGTTAAATAATAGCCCTAGAGTCCACTCGGAGTTGGCACATTTCGCGCGCCTTTATTCTAACACAGCAAACAATATCAATACAGCTCATCCAAGCGATCCAACTGTTAGCGACCGGCGTCGAAAGCTTCTGATTAAACGACTACCTTCTAAAACAGGGCGGTCCAGAGGACACTGGTTATTTTGCTATGGTCCCTCTATTATCGTAATGTTACATAAGTTATACTTTGCCTTAGTGTGTCTGTATTATTCCACTCCCCTATATGCAAAATGCCTTTTTATCAAACGCGCATTTAAAAATACGTCTGTTTGAAACTCAAAATTTAATGTCTTACACATGGCCACGCACGCTGAAAAAAAAAACAATAATAATAATAATTGGTTTTGGGGGAAAGGAAATGGCGCAGTATCTGTCTCATACATCTTTGGACCCCTGAACCGCGCCGTAAGGGAAGGGATAAAGGAGGGAGTGAAAGAAGAAAGGAAGAAGGAGGTGCCGTAGTGGAGGGCTCCGGAATAGTTTCGATCTTTAACGTGCACTGACATCGCACAGCACACGGGCGCCTTAGCGTTTTTCCTCCATAAAAACGCAGCCGCCGCGGTAGGGTTCGAACCCGGGAACTCCGAATAAAAAAAAACAAGAAAATTGTGTTTTGAGGAAAGGAAATGACAGTAACTGTCTCACCTATCTCGATGGACACCCGAACTGTGCCGTAAGAGAAGGGATAAAGGAGGTAGGGAAAGAAGAAAGGAATATAAGAAAGAGCTGCCGTAGTGGAGGACTCCGGAATAAATAAATTCGACAACCTGGGGATATTTAACGTGCACAGACATCGAAGGCGCCCGTGTGCTGTGCATGTGACTGCACGTTAAACATTCTCGGGTGGTCGAAATTCTTGAAGCGAAAGCTTAAATGTACGCTAACTCGTAACGATTTCGCGGCGCTGGCGGTTCTGGCCTTCAAGTGAGCCAGACGTCCAACCCCTTACGGCGTGGTTCGGGTGTTCACCGATAAATTTGAGAAAGTTACTTCGTCATTTCCTTTCATCAAAACCAACATTTAAAAATTGTCTGTAGTAGTAGTAAGTGGTTTTCATTAAAAATAATAACAAAAAAGAAGGAAAAGATGTTTGCTAGCCCCGGCATCTGCCATCGATACTGGAGCAACTGAGCTGAGGCAGTGGAAATAAACGATAGCAGACAGAACGGAGAAACGAAATGAAAGAGGTGAGGAGACAGGAAGAGAGGACAGGGGGAGAGGTAATATACACAAACTATTTACACAATAAGAAATGTGTCCATGTTGTGCGCGTGATTAGTTCATGATAGAGCAAAAAACTACTCTGCAATTTTCTTCGTTCCTGTACGTATGTTTTATTGTGTAAATACTTTCTGTGTATATTACCCCCATCCTCTCTTCCTGCCCCCTTACTTCTTTCATTTCATTTCTGCATTCTGTCTATTATCCTTTATTCCTGCTGCCCAGCTCAGGTGCTTCAGTATGGACGGCAGATGCCGGGTCCAGCAAAACTCTTTTGGAGCGGGAGCTACACTAGGTTACCAGTCGAGCATTTTGAGGTACAGGTGAGACGCCAGTTGTGAGCATGCGCTTTTACCATATGGTACATGTGGGAGGACAGTTGTGCGCATGAGCCGCTACCATGGCAGCCGGGGGGGGAGAGGAATAGTTCCTCAAAATGCAACTTTCAATCTTCAGTTTTCTCTTTCTTCTTTCTCTCCCTCCTTTATCCCTTTTTTTACGGCGCGGTTTAGGTGTCCACCGAGATATGTGAGACGGTTACTGTGCTTTGCGCGCTCGCGGCGCCATGTGGCATGATGTCACACCGCGCGGCCTGCCGTCGCCGCCGTTTGGTATGACGTCACACCGCGTTCATCACCCGAACAGCGCGTCGTCGCATGTGCAGCATTGCGTATAAAAGGCGAAGATCTAATCGGCGGCTGTATCGCAATGCTTGATATGGGTGCAAAAAAGAAAGTCCAGCCGTCGCTAAACGGCAGTATAGACAAGGGAACATAACTCTTCTTATCCTGAGGTTGTCGCCTGACAGTTGGCTACTCAACAAAAAGAGAATGAGTGTCAGAAGGCAGAGAGAGCAGCGGAGACGCCCAAACAGAGAGAGGAATGCCTTGCCAAACAGAGACGCCTGACTGCCGAACGTAATAGACGCCGCATACCCGCCGAGATGAAGCCTATGGAAGGCGTCAGTCAACTGGAACCAACAGAAGAAGATGTGAAGGCCCGTCGTGTGACTGATCACACCATTCAAGTTTCCGAAAGTGCATCCGCGACCCGGAGAATTTAAGCAGACATGTCTCTCATTGCTAAACATACAGTACCAACAGCAAGCTCGGCCATGGAAACGTGCCTCCCGCTACGAACATCCTGGCCTAGCGGAGCTAAGCCACAGTCAATTTTTTTTCAATATCCTGCCCTTACAGCCCGGTTCGGGTGTCCACCGAGATATGTAAGACAGGCGTCCTTTCCTTAAATTGTCCAACGGGCCACGCGTCGCGCTGAACGGGCGTTGACGTTCCGTGGGCTCCTTGGCAGCGGTGCAACACGCTGTCGCGTCTCACTCTTAGGGTTGAGCGTGTGCCCCACTCGAAGAGGACGAATGTAGCGTGAGGCATGATCATGTGACTGGCTACGGCCACACTGCCACTCAATCCGCAAGTGGGCCAGTAGTTGCTGCGCTGTGTAAAAGTGCCTAGTGGCATCCTTCTTTCTGGAGTCAGTGACAGCAGCTGGCACGTTGCTGGTGTCCTCGTGCACTGAGAGTGTCCCAATGCATTTGCCAAGTGTGCGCCCTTGATGTGACATGAGCTATGCCCTCTGTATGGGACAGCAGTGTGGAAATTTCAATCTATGGTATGCTGTACTCGAACCGTTGCCTCATACACGCATTGCAGGCTGAAAACAAGCAGTTCAGCTATAACGTCAACGAACTTCCACCTGGAAAGTACTGTGCAGTGGTGAGCTGGTTTCTTTGTTTTTCATTTTGTTGGCTTCATTTCCTACTGGTCTGGAATTCTTTTCTAGGATGTGCGCGAACTGGTAGCTGGCTGATAGTGTTTTGGGCTAGCCTGAGTACTGACATTGCATTACCAACTGCGGGCCCTGCTGTGCTTTTCACACCTAGTCACATACATGCTCCTTTGAAGAATATTACTATGTCTGAAGATTTGTTGACATGCGGTTTAATGTTATACCAAAACTGTACCTTCCTAGAGCTGACCTGTGTAGCATGTTTTAAATATGTAAAATGTGCCGAGGCTGCCTGCAGTTTTTGAGGAATTAGCTTGACAAAGCTGAAGCCACTTTTTGCTCAGAAATTCAGAATCTGCCTATGATGGGCTCGGTCTTGGTTGCACTTTTAAATATCGAAGTACTAGGGAAATGTGAAATTGTTAGGGACATTTAATGGGTAGCTTGTGGCTCTAAATGTCTACATGCATTACTTGTTAATGGGAAAAGCACAGCCAGACCACATTGAGTTTCATGTGCAGGGCTTTATATGTAGTGTAGTGTAAGCATAGTGCAGGTGTAGGGCACAGAACATAGTATAGTAGTTTGTGCCTCTAATGCATGACTTAGTATGTTCAGCACACTCTGTGCTTTCATACCAAGCAGTAGTAATAGTAGTCGTAGTAGTGATATATTAATGATAATCTTAGCTTGTTTGTTGCGTCCGCCTCTTGTGCATGTTGTGCCTATTAGCACATTGCTGTGTGGCATCACAGAGGTCACTAGTGTAGAAATCGTACTACTGCACGCATTGGCACCTTTGGCCAGTAAGTGTAAAGGCAGAAGCAGAAGAAACACTCTCATTTAAGGCTCTGTTGGCTCGTTATAAAAGTACATAAGGCACTTTCATGTGTTAAGTAATGGCTTTGTGAAGGTCATATAAATTTATCTTAAAGGCTTCTTCCACACACCGCATTTGGCACATTTTACCATATATGGTCACATATAAGACGGCTTTTTTTTTGCATAAAGGACCATCCAAAATGGGGGGGTGGGGGGGGGGGGGGGGGCTGGCCTATATGCAGAGCTGACCTATATGGTGTCTGATGTAGTTTCGGCCAAGCCATGGAAAGTATGCGCCCCGCGTTGGTGCCTGTTGCCAGCAGGAAATGAGAAGCTTCGTGCTTAAAAAAGAAAAGAGGAAAAAACGTTTATATATTTATGCAAAATGGTTCTGTAAAAAAAAATAGGACTACGTGCCGTTTACCCTGCTCGCTTTCCCAGTTAAGTGTTAGATAGTGCGAGAGGAAACTCCTGGTAGCCTTCGAAGTGCGCATCACACCGGAATCTGAAATTATAGCCACGGCTGTCAAGAGTTTTGTATGCTGCTTGCCTAGGCTTGTCATCCAGGCCATACACGCAAGCATGGAAGGCAGGAAGCTGGATTTTTTTTAATTTCCTTTGATAAGTGCTCGCCCTGCAATTTCATCATTACAAGTTTAGATGTTGCTTTGAGCTGCACACACGCTGTGATGCCATACTGGGAGAAACTGTATAAGCAAAGATTGTGCCATAGACATACATACATCATCCGCCTTTGGCTAGCGGCTGTGCAGTGGGAGTGACGAGTTATGTTGGGAGCAAACTTTTCTTTCACGATTGACGGGTGTGTGTTTCAGGTAACTTCTATTACAGTTGGCTTATATGTGGCAGTATGTGGCAACTTTAACTGCTGATATACCGTAAAATATCCCACCTTAGATCTACTACTTCCACTTTGCTGCTAAATATAGCCAGGAGTGGATAAACTGAACATTGCCTCAGCCTTTTTTTGCAGTTGGAAAGATGATGAAAACAAGAATTGTTCAAAAAAGAATGAAGCTACGGAGCACTGAAGCTTCCTTGCCTGTTCCTCACCTGTCCAGGTGGTGTCGCCCTCTGGTAATTACACATCACAGTCGCCAGCTGAAATCAAGGCAGAGCCAGGTACGTGCGGCAGGTTGAAAGCCTCCTGTGCTTCAAGATGTGCCACTTGTAACGGACTACGTGGGTGATGATATCCTTGGTGTTATTTTGATGACTTGAATTGTTGCCTTTCCATTTCCTTCCCCCCCCCCTTTTTTTTCTTCTTCTGGCTACCAGACCTGGGTCGGCGAGCACCAGTAGGCATGGTGTCACGATTCCTCAGAGATGGTAGGGCTTGTGCCGATATGCTGTACGCTGTTCGTTGGCGTAGGTGTTATTTGTAGTTTTGGGAATGCAGTGCTCCGTATTTTAGTACATAGTTCAGTGGGCTGATTTTCAAATGCTGCCTGCAGTGGTAATTCTGTAGTGCTGGTTGTTTCTTATCGTTCCGAATTTTTCACGCCAGAACATGTGCAGTGCAACAATCTATAAAGGGCAGGCGATGAAAATCGGCCTCGGAATAATGTAGAAAGTGTTATGCTAGGGGAACAGTGACTCATAGCAGAGGCTGAAAAGAAGCAATGAAGAGTACTTGGTCAAAAAAAAAAACTGCGACTTCTGAAGCACAGCAAGAATTGGAAACTATCAGATTCCGATTGGTTCTTGCTGTGTTTTTGGAATTTCGTGCCTTTTTTTCGTGTGCTTCAAATGAGGCCAACTGCTTGCTCTGGTGGTGCTGAAGCAGAAGCAGCTCATGGGAGCAGAGCAAATGGTCTTATGTGTGGCCAGGGTTGGATTCGTGGGTGAAGTGGGAGTGGTTGTGGCGGGAAAGGGCGGGAAGTTTTATTTGCACAATGCTTTTCTTGAAATTTCTGCATTGCAAGAATGCGGTTTGTCGCGGTTTTGTGCAGAAACTTTCGCACTGAGTTTCACAGTGACGATGGCAACGTTCTTTGTTGCACTTGTCTCCAAGATGGTCATGCTCAACTTTGAAGGGGAATTTGAGGTGTTTCTTATGTGAGAAAAAGCGCTCGTAATCTCCTTCACAGATGTAGAAAAAAGCCCCTTTGTAGAAGGCTTTGAATGTGGCCTGGACGGTGTGGTCTGGAACACTGCCCATTCCCATATCTAGGAGAAATAAAATCTCTCTGCACATTGGGTGATTTTCACCTCTTTCACTTCTGGACATTGACTTCACTTGCCCGCCTCACTCTGATGTCTGGCCTGCGGCATTCCGTCAGATGTTCGCGACCATTTCTCATTGCTAACTTTTATCAGAGGTGCAGCAAGCTTGACTGCCAACGATTTTTTTTTTCAAAAATCTACTTTAATGTTTATGAAGGGGTAGCTTAATATGAGGTTTTCATACCTGCAGCCATTTGCAGTGATCACAAGGAAACAGTCACCAAGAGCAATGAGAAAGAGAGAGAGGAGTTCACTGGGAGCAACTTTTGTTTCTGCTGACACATTTAAAGGGCTGAGTAAGTTCACACTTGAGACACGCTGTGACAGATGGTGAAGTTTTATTCGACAAAGACTGCTTATTGGCCGTCTTTGGATCACGTGTAATCTTCAGCTGTGCCAACAAGGAGGTGACCTGGCCCCGTGCCAACTGCACACCAGTGGCTGTACATGCATGGGATCTTTTTGCCTTTGATATGGCAAAAAAGAAAATGAATGCCTGTTCAGATAGCAGCGGTCTTTCAGTGTAGCTCTTCCTTCGATTTCATAAATATTCAGAGCACGACTAGGTACAAGGAGAATGAATTGAGTAGTGTTCTGAGCCTGTTAAAGGTATTTTCTTTTCTGACCTTGCACAAATTCTGTGCAAATCGTCATGCCCTTCTTTTGCAGGTGTTGGTGGAAGTGCCCAGAGCAGCCAGCCACAGTGCCGCTCTTGGAATGCCACGGTCATTGACGTGGCCTCCTACACCCAGTGAGTGCTGGTGCTGCTCGTCTTATCCAAACTGGATATGATGGCAATGTTCTTTGTTGCACTTGTCTCCAAGATGGTCATGCTCAACTTTGGAGCGGAATTTGAGGTGTTTCTTATGTGAGAAAAAGTGCTCGTAATCTCCTTCACAGATGTAGAAAGAAGCCCTTTTGTAGAAGGCTTTGA
>JARKHS020011003.1:0-26085 GCA_030143305.2 Amblyomma americanum | reverse complement strand
GCTCATAGTATAAAGATTTGGCTCTCCGAAGCTCAGCGTTTAGCTTATTCCGCAATATTTTAAACTCCTTTAGAGTTTCTTTTGAACGTGCACGCAAGAAAGAATGAAAGTGACGATTTTTATTTTTGATCATTTGTAAGTGTTCTCGAGTGACCCATGGTTTCTTAATCTTTTTTGTTGGCACGATAGTTTGCAAAGGGAAATGTTTAGCATAGATGCACACAAAACGATTTATGAATTCGTTATACGCGTCATTCGCATCCACATTTTTTAGCACGGCAGACCAATCTTGGTTCATGATTTCATTCTTGAACGAGATTAGCTTTCCTTCGGTAATGCGCTGAACAAAAAATGTTTCCCTTTTCACATTCCTGTCCAGTGAATCAATGCGATATGTTAAGAAAGTAGGACAGTGATCACTAACGTCGCAGGCAACTGTGCCTGCATTGTAAATTTCAGTGTCAAGATTCGTAACAATGAGATCTAGCATGGATGATGTAGAACATGTAATTCGAGTTGGTGTTTTAATCACATTTATGAAACCAGATGAAACCAGTTTTGTGCTAAAGTCACGAACACAGTTATTTTCCTCTAACATGTTTATGTTAAAATCACCACCACTGATGAGCCTAAGGTTGTTTTTACAAATAAATTCCAAGAAGTCTTCATAAAATTCTAAGAAGCGTGCAACATTCCCAGTTGGTGGACGATACAAGACAGAAATTATTTCTTGTTTATTTTTCAGCGTTAAGATTTCATAATCCACAGTGGTCTTACTGAATTCCGGCAAAATTTCACACTTCTTGTGCTTTGCAACTAGAATTGCGACGCCACCACCCCTGCTGTTTTTACGATTAAGAAAGAAGTTATTGTAACCATCTAGTTCCAACATTTTGCTGCTGTTTGTATACCAAGTTTCCGACAGCATTAGGACAGAAAATTGAGAGCAAAATTGCTGTAATAAAAGGACAATGTCATCTTCTTTACGGTTCACTGAACGTGCATTGATATGCATAACTGATTCGCATGATAAATAATCAGACTTCACATCAGATGGCAGAGTAAGCTCCTGATAATCCATCTTTCAATGCTTGAAAACACGAAGCAGATAGCCAGATGAGCACGATGTCGGCAATCACACGTTATCGGCATCACGAGCTGTGTTGCCCGCTTGAGTAGAAAAAATCTTGTCGACAACGTCCTCACCTGTCACATGCACAGCGGGCGTGTTATCTGCCTGCTTGGCAAAGATTTTCCCGTTGTAGGACCACACCGATTTCCAGTTACACTCATATTTTTTTTCACAGCCATTGCAAGTAGTTTCTTCAATGCGGGACAGAGGTGCTCATTAACATATATTGCATCTGATTTGTCTAGGCCGATGTCTTTGCTTGTAAGCCGTGTTTTTTTCGCCTTCGTCAGGACAATGTCTCGCTTCCTGCGGGATTTGAATTGGACGAGGATGTGCGATTTCCCAGCAGTTCGCGTCGGCACGCGATGGCAGACTTCAATGTCAGCTTCTTCTATCGGTTCTGAGATGGTGTTGCCAATTTTAGAGAGAATGTCACTCAGGGATTCGCCTTCAGTCTCTGCTATTCCTTGTATTTCAATGTTACACTTCCTTGAATATTGTTCAGCATGAGTAAGCCTGCTTTCTGCATTTTGCAATTTACTTTCGAGAGATGCGCATCTGGCACACAGCGCCTCATTATCAGTTGATAGTTGCACGTTTTTGGAAACCTCATCATCCAGTTGTTTTTTGATGTCCTCTATTGTCCCATGCGCGAACTCAAGGCTCTCGGTCAAGCTTTTTTGCTCGGTTTTTAGCTCACGAATTTCGTTTCGCAAATCTCTTTCCATAGCCTCTCGAAAGGCCTTCAGTTCAAGTTTTACTTCGTCTTTAAGTTTAACTAATTCAGCCCTCATTTCTTCCTTCAGCTTATTTAACTCTTTAGACATTTGAAAGCAAGCAGCCTTTCGGGTGCAACAAGATAATAAAGCACTGCAGCTTGAGACAACACACAAGCACAAGTCCAAAATCAGGCAGCAGCGACGACACACAATACAGAAGATAAGTCAAGGAATCGATACGGCGATAACACTAACCTGTGACAAGAGCGTACAACTGTTAACACAGTGCGCACGGGGCACGTCGCTGCTGCCAAGTGAGGCTAGCTGCGCTGATGTGGCTCCTTTTGTAGCTCCTGGCACTGGCGTAGGGCAGCGCAGTAGTTCTGCGCAGCTGACGGTCACGCCTCCTGGTACAACTTGCGGAAAATCCGGCGTAACAATCTGAAGTCCGGCGTGGAGAGCTGGCTTGGTCCGGTGCGGGCGCTGAGTGCAGCCAAGCGGTTTGTGCCTGTGACAAGAGCGTACAACTGTTAACACAGTGCGCACGGGGCACGTCGCTGCTGCCTGCACTGGATCTCAGTGGAAGCCATCGCAAGCAGGGGTCCTAATTGCAACAACGGTGGTCCTTCGCCTTCAAGAAGTGCTTCTTGGCAGTGAAAGGTAGGAATTCGTTCTGACGAGCAGACTGTTGCAAGACTGCCTAGAAAACCTTTTTTCTGTGGTGCGGCTCATGAAGCCAGTGCCCACTGCGTACGACTTGAAGTGTGCACTGACTCATCAGCGTCAGCCACTTTCTTCACACTCCCAGGTCGACAAATTACGAACTTGACGACCGTGACTACCTTGTCGATCTGCTTGCACACGCCAAGAAGGAAGGTACAGAAAACGAACTCGACGAAATCAATGATTCGGAAATCCTGTTCATTGAAGAGCTCACGTCAACCGAGTGCCGTATCCTGTTTTACCTTGGCGGTTTTATTTTGAAAGGAATCCTAAAATTCATAACCTGTGCGCAGTGCAAGGCTGCTCTCCTTGGCAACCCTGACGATGAGTATGCTTCCCTCGCTGCACTCAAGGAATACGTCAGGGATGGACAAAACCTCATATATCCCAGCAGATATGTAATGAAAACAATGAAAAACTATGAAGAGCACTTTACCGCCATCAATTCATGGTGTACCGACACATTTTTCACCATGAAGTCGCCACTTCGTTCTTTGATAGCATATCTTGAAGAGATAGACAAGCCCTCTGTGAAGACTTGCATGGCTCACAAAGAGCGAATAAGAAAAATGCTGACTGATGCGTATGCCAGAGTGAGGCTCCGAATTCATCTTCGCCAAATTCCGAGCCCTCATTCTAGTGGCCACGGAAGCAAAACTTGTGCTGGAGTCAGCCTTGCGTAACAAAGCCGGAATATGAAGTTCTGCGAAAGTTTAGCTTCGAAGCCAGAATTCTGCATCTCTCAACCTAATCGAAGTTAACAGCTCTAAGACTCAACTTATATGCTTTCACAGCCCAATGAAGAAGGTAGATTTTAACCATCAGCTGTTCTTGCACGGATCTGATTGTTCTCAACGTCAGTAAACTACACTAAAGTACCTAGGAGTACACTTCGACTGTGCTCTTTCATGGAATGATCACTTATCCCACGTTTGTAAAAAGATCAGAACTGTCTCCTGTGTGCTTTACAACATTAGGTACTACATGACGCTTACAATGCGCAAAGTTATTGTAAACGCTGTTGGTTATAGCGTACTGCGTTATTGCATAACAATTTATGGTCACTGTGCAGTTTGCTGGAAGTATAAGATCAACTCTCTCCTACGATCTTTGTTAAAAAATATTGGCTGTGACTTAGGCCTTAACAGGTTACCTCCAAGTGTTCGCCGGGCAAAAACTAAATATAAACTAAAAAAGATGCTGCGATACACTAATTAGTGGGTTTACGACGTTGTACACATGCTTTATTTACCACCTGTCAAGTAAATCTTGATTTCATTGGTTGCTGTATTTTTTGCACTGATCCGAGGTATTTTCACTCCATTTTGGTTTTCCTGTCTATTTTTATTTTGCCTCTGTACTAATTTGATATTCTGTAATTTTTAATGCGCGTTTATGCCTGTGTGTATGTTTGCGCGGTTCCGCTGCCTGTCGGGCTCTGCCACCCAAGCCCTATGAGGCTTTGGCAGGCCGGATATTTTACTTTTTTTAAACATTTGGAGCAATAAAGTATTATTATTATTATGTATATATGCAATCACAACTGGTCTGTAATCTATTTTACACAGATGTCTTCTTTGAAAAAAGCCAATAATGTTCACGTTCCCATTAACAGAAATATTTGTAACTTTATTTTGTTTTCATGACCACTCATTAAATGATTTCATGTTTGCTTGGGTAACAGTTTATGTGTTCATACAGGTACACCCAGACGAACAGGTGAGTGCTTATATTTTATTACCGTTGCTGATAATCTTTGTTTCTTCAAAACGTGCTAAACCAAGACGCTGTGTCATTGACCGCATCTGCTCAGTTTTCTTAACATCCATTGCACTCACTTGTATTGGGACATTTATAGCTAAAAACTTAAAAAAGAACGCCAAACAAGCTTGGATAGAAATCAACCGTTGCGTTTCAGCAATTATATTAAACTTGGTAGTTTGAAATTAACTACAAAAGAAGTGAGCAGAATTAAATACTTTCATTGAGGGAGGTGTGCTATATAATAAATTTTCAAACTCCCCTCCACGCAGTGGTTTTGCGGAATTTTTCAAGTTTTGTTCGCCCGGAGATCAAACATGCGTAGGAAGGACAGCACCAATGGGTACCCGCGGTGGTATGCATACCCGCGGTGGTATGCAGAATATGCCTTGACATAACCGTCATCGAGATTTAACTCATCTTAAAAGCGGCTCAAAACTTTTTATTGCATGCTCCTCTGCTTAGTAATGGTTCCCTTCATCGTAATCTATCGCAAAACTCGGTAAATAAATGTTTTCAGGATATTTTTTCCCTCTGCTTCTCTGGGAGGATGGTCGCTTGACGCGAGTAAGCTAGCTGACGACGCAAATTTATGTTGGAGTTGAGTGCTGTTTCGACACACCAACGGGCGCAGTGCATAAGAGATAGGTTTTGAACTAAAGCGATAGATTCTAGAGAAGCTTCACTGACATAATTGGCGCATATCTTGCATACCCACTTTCCTTGTTACCGTCGACACCATGTTGTTGGCTGCTTGTCCCGTTTTTAAAACCAGAAGGCTCTCCAACAAAATTTAGTATTCTATTCCCATGTAAAACAAAAGTGCACAACAAGACTCCTTATTTTTCTTATGTTGAGCGCCCGCGGCAAGTGAGAAGCGAGCAGCCCTTCCCCTACGATAACGAAACCTGCATGCCGCGGGAACGAGAATGGCGGCCGCCGTAGCAGACGACGCAGATGTCCTCACCCTGAGCGGGGGCGCGCACATCGAGGCACCCTATGCGCGGGAGACTGCCAAAGCCCGCGCGCGGGAGAGGGGGCATGGGGGGCTTGGGCTGGGATCGTCGGCGCGGGCGGACGTGTCGCTCGCGGTTCCGCTCTTCCCCGGCGGGGCGAGTAAGCGACGGGGAGACAGGCTCCCGTACTCGTCCCGTCCGGCCTTCGGAGCATCCCTTGCCCTAGCGTGGGCGAACATTCGCTCGGAACCTTGCTGGTGAGTCGGACGACCTCGATTCATTAGCGTACCTTGTTGCTAGCTGGCGTTATTGTTTCTGTAGCAATAAATGCCTGTTTGTGTCCGCCAATGTGTCGTTCCTTTGTTCCCTAAGAGCAAGGCCCGCCGTGGTTGCCGTGCGCTCGGTAGCGTACGCGATCACGGGGTGGGGTCCGGGCGGCTTTGAACCGTGTCAGCCGCGATTGAGTGGGGAGAACGTACTTATCTCCCCAAATAAAACCCCACAACTCTCACAAGCTGTTTACGGCACTCGCAGGGAACTGTCCATTTGAATTCAACTATGTTTCCTGCGATTTTCTTTATTAAAGTTTGTTTGGATTGTGTATGTTTGGATTGTAAAATTATGTTCGAATTCCACAAGCAGACATAAAATTTTGGCTTGTGGCTTTGTCTCCAGTGTCTTTTTATTTTTTGAGTATTGGAACATTGTAACAGATGGTGCGTAACTGTTCTGAAACAGAGAATGACTAGCCCCTTCTCATTTCTTCTTTGTGTTTTAGGTGCCACCTGTGTGCCATGCCGCTATCTAAGAAAAAGCCTACAGTCAAGAAAGTGCGGGCTCAAGGCTAGAAAGCCTCTGAAGAGGAATATTTCAAAGCACTTGAAGATTGCCCGGGAAAGGACAAAGCGTCTAGGCTCACATGTGAGCACCCTTCAACAGATGGTTTCCAAGATGAAAACTGAAAACTCAAAAATCAGTGAAGAAGCCCTCGAGAACAAACTTCAAACACTGTCATCAAAACTGAAAGAGGCTGCTATTCACATGTTTTCAGCAGCTAAACGTAAAGGCATGCAGGGAATGAGCTATACGAAGAGCTGGGTCTTAGAATGCATTATTATGAAAATGAAAGGCCCCAAACTTTATGAGCATATGCGCAAGCAAAATATTCTTGCTCTCCCAACAAGAACAACATTGTCCAATTACCTAAAATCTTATAGGACTGGATTTGGTTTTAATACCAAAATTTTCAGAATACTCAAGGAAAAAACAAGCACGATGGATCCTTTTAAAACGAATGGTGGATTGCTTGTTGATGAGATGAAACTTTCAGAAAACCTTGCAGTTACATCCGATGCTCTGATTGAAGGATTTGTTGATCTAGGCCATTTTACACCAAGAACTGACAAGCACGTTGTATGTGACCATGGGATGGTCATTCGTTTTGTGCCATTTGTTGGGAAGTGGACACAGATCCTGGCTGTATTTGCCACTCTTGGTAATGTAAAAGGCAGCTTGCTTGCAAAAATTATTACAGAAGCAGTTATCCTGGCAGAAAATGCAGGATTATTTGTCGACTTCATCACAAGTGATGCGGCGACCTGGAATAGAAAGATGTGGTCATTGATGGGCATTCGAGCATCTACTTCATCCACAAAGCGCAAAGTGCAGCATCCAGTTGACGCAAGCCACTCACTTCATTTTGTGTCTGACTTTCCACACCTCATCAAGTGTCTGAGGAATGGCCTCATGAAGAGTAGTTTCAACACACCAGCAGGCGAGGTAACATAGCTCAACTTCTTCATTGCTTTTCACCTTTTGCTAGCAGCTCTTCTTTACATGCATAGGGTTGTATTAGTGTAAGGTAAAACCATTGACTATTTTGTCTGTATGTTTCTGCTACAGGTCTCCCTATGTACACTGTGTAAGGCACTAGAACTTGACAGCTCCAATGTCACTCTCCAAGCCATGCGGGAATAACAAGTCGCCATACCAACCCGAATAATTTCGAGAAAATGAGAGTAGCCTACGCATTCCAACTGTTCAGTGACAAGGTTCTGAGTGGCCTTCGACTCTATGAGACGGAGCTTGAAAGCTACTGTGGAAGCATTCATCCAGTGCTCGTCTTCATTGGGTAAGTTTAAGCTCGCAACTTTTTCTAAGTGCAACCATCTCATCGCTGTTTATTTGCCTATAAAGTGGATATAAGAAAGTAAATGCTTTCTTTGTGCTCTATTGTCGCCGGATGATCCGAGACGTCATCGAAATAATGACATCCAGATACCCCAGCCAAGCCCTGCGGCCAGATTCGTCTTCAGAAGAGAAGCTGCTCTCGTTTTTGACCTACATCACCGAATGGGAGCTCCATGTAGGGGGTCGAAGCAGCTTCCTATCTGCTTTTACTGCAGTTGGCCTCAGAGTAACGGTCGCAAGCACTCTCTCTTTGCTGACTTATCTGACAACGAATGTAAAGTTCAAGTACCTGATGACTTCAAAGCTGAGTCAGGACCCAATCGAAAATCTGTTTGGTATAGTGAGGCAGGCTGCAATACCCACCCAACATCGCAACAGTTCGTAATTACTGTATCCTGTCTAAGTTCTTACGGACTTGCCAGATCAGTTAGTAATGGAAATGCTGAGCCTGGTGTTCTCACAGCCCTTCATGAACCAGACATGACTGAAAGCTTGAAGGGAGGCAAGACTGGTATGATCGAGAGCATTCTCAATGATCATGACATTCCCAGCACACATCAAGAGCAGGTACTACCTGTACTAGACCATACTTCATGTGTGTCTGCAAGAAGCGACGAGCGGCTCATTTTCCATATTTGTGGTTATGTGGCCAGAAAGTTTCTGCCGAAGTTAGAGTGTGATGAATGTCAAAGATTGCTTCTTACTCAGGAAGATGTAGGTCGTCTTGATGCAGCTCAATACACAGACTGCGTGATAATGGTGGTTTGCTGTACCCAACCGGATGGCTTTTCAGGTTTATTCGAAGGTTGGAAAACCTTTTCACCACCACATTCAGCACACAAGAGCTGCATCATGAGAGCGTGGTGGATATTCTTGCTCTCATTAAGAGAAATCAGCATGACAGAAAAGGGTGTGGCAGCCATGCACAATCATTTACAGACCAGGTTGTAGCATTTTATATTACCAGAAGGCTGCACTTCTTTGTTAGGTCCCTAAACCGGTCCAAAATTAATATTCGAGAAACTTCAAGATATTTGAAGTTGAGCCGCTGCACATAAGTGTGTATATGGTATTTTGTCGGAGGCGCGCCGGAGGCGCGGCGCCAAGGCTGATCACGTGGTTCGTTACGTGGTTGATCACGTGACCAAGTTCCACTCGGCCAGCTGTAGCTATCGCGTCACTCCAGCTTTAACCAGGGCTAAACCATCCATATGGGAGTGGTCGGTGCCTCCACTGATGCCGGGATTTCGGACAACGCGTACTGTCCCGCGAATTCGCTAAGTTCCTCTAAATACGCAACAGATGTTTTGCCAGGCAAACACTCAGGTTGGCAACCAAAACTGGACACCAAAAGTTCGGTTCGCCGACTGTTCAATTCAGTAATTCCGCGAGCTACACAGACTTGCCGCCCAGGAGCAGCGACATGTTTGTTTCAGCGATGCCACGAGTCCTGTGGCTGTTATTGCACTCTACGGTAACAAACATGCTGGCTCTTGACGGGATCAAAACGTGGTCGTTACAGACGCATAACTTAGCCCTGCGTGGCTCGGTATCGTTGTCGACAGGGCCTTGGGTGGAGAACGATACGATTAGCTCCTGAGGTTTGATAGCGGCACGGTACTTCTGAAGGAAGTCCAAACCAAGTATGAGGTCCTTGAAGCACTCGGGTAACACAGCAAAGCAACCATGGAAAGTAACACCGCGTATCTGGATTTGCGAAGTGCAGACAGCGATCGGTGTTGCCATATGACCACCAACTGTCCGGATCTGCTGTCCAGACCAAGGTGTCAGAACCTTCCTCGGGGTCGTGGCTAACCGACTGCTCAATACAAAAAAACCGGCGTCGGTATCCTCGAGTGCGGTAACGCCGTGGTTGTCGTCAGTTACCGGAATTTCGGCGGAAACTAGTCGGTCGCAGCGCGTCGTCGAGGTCGTCGGGTCAGGTCGTCGTCGGTCGGAGCGTCGTGGCGAATCTTCGAGTGGAGGCTCTTGACTCGGTCCAGTAGCGGCAGCCCTACCCCCGCAGGACGCCGTCTTCAGTTTTCCCGACGTGGGGAGGTACCTCTGAACTGACCAGAGGACGACGGGCGGCCGGGCGAAGAGAACCGCTTTGGGGATGGCGATCGGGACTGACGTCGCTGCGAGGTCGAGGACTGCACGTTATAAGCCAGGTACTGCTCAATATCCCGTGGTCGTTCACCCCTTAAACCCTTTCTGCGGTAGGGGCAGTGGCGGAGGATGCGGCCGGGCTCCCCGCAGTGGTAACAGAGCGGCCGACTGTCTGGCGTGCGCCACACGTGCGCTTTGCTCATGGTAGGCCTGGATTCTTGTGGCACGGAGGGTACTGCTGCGATTGTGTACTGCAGAGATAGCATAGGAGCGACGGGGGAAAGGGCTCGCATCGTTGGTCCAGGACTTCGTAGTGAGTCGCTGTACGTCATAACGTAGGGCGCCGGGCGTGGACCTGGGGGTGGCTGCACAACTCGTCGGATTTCATCACGGACCTCGTCACGACGCTGGCCTGTGGAGCTTCAAAGCGAAGTTTCGCCAGTTCCTCGCGCACAAGGCTTCTTAAAAGCTCCCGAAGCTACTGGGAAGGCCTTCCTTGGGTTCTCTATAGATGTGAACGACCTTTATTATTCGATTCCTCACGATGATCTCATACGGTGTGTAAGTGATTGTATTGACCATCACGGTGATGTTGCTTTTCAAAATGCTTGCGGTTTTTCTGTCCGTGGATTTTTAGAACTCTTTTCTAAAGAGCTCAAATCCACCTACACCGATTGGAATGGGTCTTTGTTTATCCAAAGCCAAGGTATTTGCATAGGGTCCTGTATCGCCCCCATTCTGAGTGATGTGTACCTGCCTATGCAAGACAGTGTGTTAAATGAAAAACTCAAAAATTTGCCAGTTCTAAAAATGTTTAGTTATGCTGACGATTACCTCATATTCCTAGATTGTCAAAATGATGCCTTTCTGCCTGAAGTTCGCAAGGTGTAGGCCTTTTTGTGAAACTGCGTCTTGCTTGGTTTTCACGCACAAGGTACCAGAAAATGGCTCCGTCCGCTTTCTCGAGTTACAGCTTCTTTTCTCGCCGCAACATGTCTGCTGAATTTTCCAGCCAGGAGCAATATGACTGTTCCGCCATACGACTCCTTCCATTCGAAATTCGTCAAGCGAAACATGGTCCAGTCTGCATTTGACAACGCGCTCACCAAATCCTGTGAGCACTGTCAGGAAACCAGTTTTTAAAACCAGGTGCAGAGATTGCGTAATCCAGATACCCGCCGTTGCCTCTTGTCTCGGTGGCTGAAAAAATGTTAAACAAAATGCAGTGTACAATCCCCCCCCCCCCCCTGTCCCATGCAAGGGAACGCAATAAGAAACTCGCCGTCATTCCTTACGTACAACAGGTTTATCACAAGCTTGAAAGGATGGGCAGAAAAGAAGGAGTAGACGCTTTTTCAGCTCCCCACCGCCTCTCTAGACTCTGCAGGGGAGTGAACGGTAGAGGCGAAAAAGTGCACGAATGCACAGTTCGACATCGTGATCCTTTCCTAAGGTGCAACACAGGATCTTGGTTCTTGTAAACCAGCGCAACGGCTCGAAGCCAAACAGAAAGGGACAAAACACAGCGCTGAACTAACAACAGAATAGTCTTATTCAGAGCACCATGCAGTGGTTAAATACACGCTGGTATCGCAGAATAACGGAAAAACAGAGAAAAACAAGAAAAAATATCTTTTCACAGCTTAATCATTGTGATTGTGCGAAAGCTTTGCCGAAGCACGTAATCTATGACATTAGGTATCCGTGTTCTTTTTCCGAGATAGCAACGGAAGGGGTGCTTAAGCATTGCGTACCTATCCTCATGATTTTTGATGATTCAATTATCTCCCTGGTGAGCTGGTCTTTGCTTTTTGCTCCAATTTTACTGCTCTTGAACATTGGGCGGCATGAGAAATCACGACAGTGAATCCCGATATTGCGGACGGCATTCTTCACATTATTTTTGTGCTCCTTAACTCTTTCATTTAAACACCGACCAGTTTGGCCAACGTACGACCGACCACAAGACAGTGGAATTGAATATGCCAAGTTGGCTTGGCACTGAACATATTTCTTCTCATGCTTCTTCGTGCACACAGGAACATCGCGACGTGTTTTGTTTGGCCGATTTACACGCGCACATAAGGTCCTCAATTTTACAGGGGCTGAAAACACAACATCTACTCCAGCTCGTTTTCCTATTCTTTTCAAATTGTGCGATAAAACATGAATGTCAGGAATTACGGATACGTTTTTTCCTCGGCTGACTTGGTTGGCAGTAGCGCCAAGTTTCAACTTCTTCAGCATTCCCTCCGCCACCGAAGTTAACTTGTGAAGCGGGTATCCTGCAGCAACACGCCTTTCAACCTGGCATGAAAAACTGTGCGTGGTCTTATGCCTACAAGATTTTTTCATACTTTACTTAGTTTATTGGGGCCTGAGAAAAAAACATTAACTCCGTACTTAGCACCCACTTTTGAACCAGACCACGTGTGTTGGCAATATTCCCACCGAAGCGAGAAGCCCCTTCTGAACTATAAGTCGTTCCGTTCAAAACTGGTAAAAGCTGGAATTGTTACTAGTTGTTTAAGCATGGCAGTAAACAAATCAAATGAGCAGCAGTTTCCTACCCCAAGTGCGCAAGCGCAGGGAAGCAGGATACCCGGACTCGGTTACTGTGTCAAGTGCTGATAAAGTATTAAAAGCGGTGAAGTCCTCAGAGTGCACCTCTGATCTGCAGTCTTGTCAAAATGAAAGGAAGAGGGTGACCGTCATGCCATATGTTCACAAACTGTCGCACTGGATTAAAAGAGTGGGGGCTAAGTACGGAGTTAATGTTCTTTTTTCAGCCCCTAATAAACTAAGTAAAGTAGGGGCCGCAGTACAAAGAAAAATCGAAGGACATAGAAAGAGGAAAGCGTGTAACATCAACCATGTCAATCAATATGTCCAGTGCAGGACTGGCATTGTCTACCAGATCCCATTGTCATGTGGTTCTACGTACATAGGTCAGTCCGGCCGATGTATTAATGTACGCCTCATGGAACACGCCAATTCCTTGGGAAAAAAAGAGACTAACATAGCCAAGCATTGCTTCACGTGTAAATGCATACCGTATTTTGTCGACACGGAAGTGCTGTTTGTGCACAATGATCGGTGCACAAGAGAGATAGCAGAGGCCTTCCATATCATAAGAAAGACAAGCTGTTGAGACAGCACACCTTCAGTATCCCTAACCTCCAAGGAAATGAGCCTGTTGCACAGGGGATAGCATATCGGCGATAACTGCACGAGCCTTTGATGCGGTGTGTTTTTATTTGCATTTTTAAATGAGTACATCTGTGTTTGACCATGCGCATGTGCGTAGTTCTTGTGTACGTATAAATTGACCTGCTTACTTCAAATAAAGTTTAGTTGCAAGATCAGCGCCTGTGTGTGTGTTACCTTCTTTCTTCGTCCTTGTTGCTTAGCGCTGCTTTAATATTATGGAGCATTTCCAACTCGCCCAATCTGCCGTTCTTCCATCGAACTGCCACCTAGTGGCCAAGTTTGGTTTATTTAGCTTATGAGGGTTTAATGTCCCAATGCGACTCAGGCTATGAGGGACGCGGGTTCGGCCGGGACCGAACTCGCGTATTTCGGGTCAGCAGCCGAGCACCATAACTACTGAGCCACTGCAGCGACTGCGCTATGCAGTGGTCTTGCATAAGGCGGGTGGTGTGGGTGACCCCATTTCGATCTTCAGTGGTTTGTTGACAAAAGGGTGCTTGTAAAGCACTGAATGCAGCAATATTTTTACAAAGCAAGCGTTAGGACCAACCGGGCACAAATACTCCTAAAATGTAATGGGTTCTTATGCAATGGGTTCTTATGCAACATGCGGACACCATACTTTAGGCACACGTTTATTCTGGAGTCGAAAGGGTGTCGTTATCCTACGACTAACTGCAAACACTGCAGAACGAAGGCCTGTTCTATATCCTTCCAATCAGCTCACCCGGTGTAAACTGCGGCCAGGTAACTTATCCCCCACACAAACTTTTTAATCTCATCCGCCGACATGACTTGTAATCCTATCATAGAATCTATACCGTTATCCTTAGCGATCATCCGCTATTTTGCTTTCTTATTAGATGCCCTGCCCATTCCCATTTCTTCTAGATTTCGACTGAAAATCTAACTATAAATTACGCCAGCACTACGCACTGGTGCCAAAACAGTTCCATTTACTTTTTGTTTTCATTGTATGCTTATATTTTCTTACGAAGGTTTGTATACATGTTTCACCCCATGCTTTGCACATTTTTTAAGTATATTTTTTTTTGCCCTAGAGGAACGCTTTTTGTAGCATAGCATTGTAAGAGGTGTAGGGCCTCAGTCATAGTACAGCCAAGACGTGCTGACTAGCGCGCTAGTTAACTAATATCGAATAGTTAAATTTGAACTATCACTGTTAGGCTCCATAATTATTGATAAGCGTTTAGCCAACCGTAGGTAATATCCGTAATCAGTTTTTACAATTTCTAAAACGCGGTTACCCTCGGTGGTAGGGTCCAATAAGTTCGGCTATTTCGACGAGTTACATGCACTGGAGAGGATGCTTTGCCTGCAAACTTCTCGAAAGCGTGTTCATTTTGGCACAATGTAGCCAAAATCTGTTGGGCCACAGCGTCGAAGGTAGCCGCGTTTTCGAAATTCTAAAAACTGATATGTATATTGGGCCCACCTCTCAATAATTAAGGAGGTTAAGAGTAACGTTATAAAGTTAACTATTCAATATTAGCCTGAAAGTTAGCACGTCTTTGCCGTATTTTGATTTAATACACCGCCGCTGGCAATGCTATGCAGAAAAAAGACTCTTCTAACTCAAAACGCCGATTTTTAAAAATTATTGAGTCATAGGTGGAACACCCTGTATATAAATTACTTGACCGTCGGATTTAGTTTTACTTGTATAGGTAAAGCGTACACGTAATTTGTACATGTAAACTGTATAACTGCCATATTGAACAGATAATATATTTCTACTCAAGTTAGTTTGTACCTATACCCACTCCTTACGTAATACCCTGAAACTAGGGGTCTTTAAGGCAATAAAGTGTGACGTGTGACATAGTTGCCCTAGTTCCACTCATAGTCGATATATTCAATCTCTGTCTATCGTCTGGTATTTTACCTTCCTAGATGCAAATAGCGAAAGTAATTCAGGTATTTAAAAATGATGACAGGACACATATATAGCAATTTACAGACCGATTTCTCTGTTGCCTTTATTTTCCAAGAGCCTTAAAAATTTGATTCGTACGCGCCTGTCTGCCTTTTCAGAGAGAGACAGTATTATTGCAGGTTCACTGACAGCTTTAGGAGGAACGTCTCAACAGAAACTGCCCTTCTACCCAAAAAGGAATTTATTCTGCATAATTTCGAAGACCGCGCTTTAGTAGTGGCTGTTTTTGTTGACTTCACCCCAGCATTTGATTCTATAAATCACAACGTTCTTCTAGCTGAAATCTCGCAGTATGTAGTATGCACTTGTGCTAAATTGCTCGAACATATAATATTCAAACACATATCCGTCTTTCTGAATGACAACGCATTAATTGATACCAGACAACATGGGTTTAGGCTAGGGTTTTCTACCGCAACTCAGCTCGTAGAAACAGTTCATGATTTAGCAGCAGCTTTAGATAAGCAAAGCCAAGTCGACATAATTTTCCTCGATTTCGAAAAAGCATTTGACCGCGTCTCTCACTCCAAATTACTGCTGAAACTAAGACCCATACTAAAGAACAACACCTTAATTAACTGGATTGGGGAATACCTGTCCTTACGAAAGCAATGTGTTCAAGTTAATGATGCAGCTTCTTCTTCCGCAAACGTAAACTCAGGCATTCCACAAGGCTCAGTTTTAGGTCCGCTATTCTTTCTGATCTTCATAAATGATATCGTCAGTGACATTCACGTCAAGATCAGACTTTTCGCAGACGACTGCGTCCTATATCATGAAATACGTAGTGCGAACGACCAGGCAGTTTTAAACACTTCCCTATCTAAAATACAAACTTGGTGCACGAAATGGCAAATGACTATTAATCTTAAAAAGACTGTGGCAATGACCGTTACACGCAAAAAGAACCCGTTATCATTTGCTTATAACATTAACAACCAGTGCTTATCTGTCGTTTCCAGTTACAAATACTTGGGAGTAATAATTTCATCAGATCTTAGGTGGAATGAACATGTAACACACACCTACAATAGAGCAATGAAGAAACTTGGCTTTTTAAGGCGTACGTTAGGGAACGCTTCACCTGAAATTAAAATCCTAGCCTACAAAACATTTATCCGACCCGTCCTAGAGTATGCCGCGATTGTATGGGATCCACATACACAGTCTAATATTACCAAACTTGAGAAAGTTCAAAGAAAATCAGCTAGGTTCATCTTTAACTCATACAGCTGGCGCACGTCCCCATCATTACTTCTAGAAGCTGCAGAACTGGAAAGTCTCACATTCAGACGTTACCGGGATAGGATGAAATTTTTCTATTTACTCTATCATAACCAATTGGGAATAGACAAAAGTTCATACATTCTGCCAGCTAACCGCCGATCTACGCGCTCATATCACACCAAAAAAGTCCTGGATTTTTCGTGCAGGACGGACGCATTTAAAAATTCCTATTTTCCGCGCACTATTTGCGATTGGAATGCATTATCCGCCGACACAGTTGACTGCCCAACGGTTTCCTCATTCCTCTGCGCACTTGCGCGTAAGTCCTGAGTGACATGTGGCTCCCCCTCATCAAAATGACACTCATGTTGTAAATACTATCTTGTGTTTTTGTTTTTGTTCTGATTTATCATTCAGCGTCCTGTATCTTGTTTGCTGATTTTGCTGTTTCTGAATTTGTTGATTTGTGTTGTCCACTCCTGCCTAAGGCCTGATAATAAGGCTGGCAGTACCTGTAAAATAAATAAATAAATAAGAAACTGCTCTAGCACTCATACGTTCTTATTTGTCACATCGTCCCAGTATGCAAAAGTTAATGGATTTTCTTCAACCATTCTTTCTACCACATGCAGAGTACCGCAAAAGATTGTCTGAGGACCCTGCTTATTCAATTTGTATATTAATGACATTGTTGACACAGCAAAGAGTCCTTATTTTATTATAGCGCTCCTGACAGTGCAGCGCTAAGTTTGTGGAGATGACCCTGGCAAAATGATCATTAAGGTGAATAATACACCATTACTGCTTGCCTGCTGGAGTCATTGTAATGCACTAAAAGTAAATGTGAACAACACAAAAGCTATGCTTTTTCACCAGAAGGTGTTTAACAAATATGATTCGTACAATTTGCTTCAGTTCTGACCGTGTTGGAGTTGTGAGTAGGTTTGGTTTGATTTGTGCGGGTTCAACGTCCGAAAGCGACTCAGGCAATGAGGGACGCCGCAGTGAAGATCTCAGGAAATTTCGACCGCCTGGGTTCTTTAACGTGCACTGACATCGCACATTACATGGGCCTCTTGAATATCGCCTTCATCGAAATTCGACCTCTGCGGTCGTAGTCGAAACCGCGTCTTTCGGGTCAGCAGCCGAGCGCCATAACCACTGCGCCACCGCGGCGGCGGAGCTTATTTGGGACCCATATCAGGTATGCTTGATTGAAGTAGTAGAAAAACTCCAAAATCATGCTGCACGCTTCGTATTCAATAATTATAACCCCTTCCAAAGTATCACTGAGATAAATTTTTTGCTGGGCTGGGAACCGTTAAACATCAGGAGAAGAAATTTGCGACTTAATTTATTCCACCACATATTCTATAATCAAACAGGAATTGACAGCCGTAACTACCTTTTGGAGCCAACTTACGTCTCGACTCGGCACGACCACTCCAAAAAGGTGCGCGAACACAAATCTAATACAAACAGTTTTTCTAAATCATTCTTTCCACAAACTGTGAAAGACTTGAACGTATTGCCGGAAGAGTGTGTTTCAGTGTTTGTTAATCGCGTTTTTTATTGTCGTCTGTAATCCTGAGAATCTACTCCTGTCTTACTATTGTTCAAGCTTTCTGTTTTTAATAACGTTCACTGATTGTTTTTTTTATTTTGATGTTAACTTCGCTTAATGTTCTTGTTGCTTTTGCTTTTTTCTGTGAAAAGAACACGTTGTTTTCAAACTGTCTCCCCTGCGATAATCCCTTCGAGGTGACGCAGGTATTCTGTAAATAAATAAATATGTGTCTGCTTGAAGCCACTTTTGTGGATGGCTGCTCACCTGCCCTCCCGGTGGTGGGTAACCTGCCCACCGTGTCAGGTGGCAGCCCATTTAATAGTCAGAGGCTGCTCGAGAAGGGCAACCTGGGTCGCAACTCAACCCAAGCAACCCAAGTACCGCCGATGACAGCACCTGCCAAAGCACCTGCCTTGTGCCACTGCTCACCTGTCTGCTTACCATCCAAGGTGTAGCTGGTGGTAAGCAGGCGAGAAGCTGGGTTTGCCCATTATATATTTTGCTGCAGGACAATGGGATGAAGTAAACCACCCCCACTATATTGGGAAAAGTGAAGCGTGCCTAAATGAACGTTTAAGGCAGCTCACAACAACTCTGGGCTTGGGCACGGGAAACAATTTATCCTTGCATGTCAGGGACTGCCACTGTTCCCCTCGGTTTCACCTGGTCAGTGTTATCGGTCGGGGGAAATCAAGACGTTAGCGCTTGCTGCTGGAAGCGTTTTTAATCAGGAAAAATAAACAGATATGCGTAAGCTACATTTTAATAGTAATCACTGAAAAGGAGTTTCAATTCTTATCGTAAAGTTTACCTCACCCTTGTGCGCTTGCGCAGAAAGTAGATATAAATGGGGCTCAATTCCTCGCAATAAATCAGTTGTAAATGCAGCGGTGTTGTGTGTGTGCCTCCTTGTTCTTGTCCTGCGTCCATTTCGCTGGTTCCACCATTGCGCATTATGAACCAACCAGCCCCAGCAATTTGCTGTATTGAACTATGCCAGCATGCTTCTTCTGTCTTTAAGTGATGGTTCGTTAGTTTTAATATAAAGACTGTGTATGGGCGACGTCCTGTACGCACAAGTTGAAAGACGTATACCTAAATTTTGGACTGGATCGAGTGGCTTCAAGTGCGATGGCGTTGCTGAAACGTACACTATGCAACCATGGTCTACTACACAGCGATACATCTGCGGAAAGCATACTCGATCGGAACCCCAGTGTTTGCGTGAAAGGACCTTCAGCATGGTCAAAGACTGCGGTGCTTTCTTTGTAAAGCGTATTTATGTGAGGCAGGAAAGTAAGTTTTTGCCGAAAGTTATGCCTAGGAATAAGTGTTCATTTTTCAAAGGCAGCTCAGTTTCGTTTAGGTACAATGTAAGATATGTTTGTAAGCCCCGTTTCAGTGAAAAAAGTAAGGCCAGTGATTTCTGCGGAGAAAAACGGAAAAAATTTCTGTCTGCCCATGTTGCCAATGTTGTAGGATGTGCCAATGTTGTATGATGTGCATGATGTGTATGATGTGCATGATGTGCCAATGTTGTAGAATGTGCAAGCTATATGAATATCGTCGACATAGACCGAATATATTATTATGGAATTATTTTGCCCGTAGAATTCATTTTTACAACAAACCGTGTTCTGCTTAAAATACTACCTTGAGGTACTCCAGTCTCCTGAATAAAATTCCTCGAAAGGGTTGAGCCTATAGGTGGACATGGAACGAACGGTTAAACAAGAAGTGTTTTAGGCAATTCAACATTATGCCGCAGGTGCCAAGCTCAGCTAAGTCCTGAATAATCCCGAACTTCAAGGTTATGCCGTACGCCTTCTCTAAATAGAAAAATACAGAAAGACAGTGTTGTTTTTGTGCAAAAGCTTCTCTGACTGTATTTTCGAAGCGGACTAGGTGATATGTAGTGGGGTATCCCTTTTAAAAACTGCAATGATGGCTGTCAAGAAGTTCGTCGGATTGAAGAACGAAAGTTAATATTATATTCAGGACACTTTCAAAGGATCTGCCAAGAA
Source organism: Amblyomma americanum (assembly GCA_030143305.2). Classification (NCBI taxonomy): domain Eukaryota; kingdom Metazoa; phylum Arthropoda; class Arachnida; order Ixodida; family Ixodidae; genus Amblyomma; species Amblyomma americanum. The sequence goes on along the minus strand of JARKHS020011003.1, from coordinate 6,510 downwards.
GTTCACCCGATTGAAGAACAGATTCAGTATACTTTCAAGGGATTTGGCAAGGCAACTGGTAAGGGCTATGGGTCTATAATTGCTAGGAGAGGTTGGTGGCTTTTCGGGTTTAAGAAACGTACAATAATAGCTTTTTTTCAGGATTCCGGAATTTTCTCTGATACCCAAACTTTGTTAAAGGATCTTAATAGTGCCTCTACGGCAGGTTCGGAGGGATGGATTTGATAATGTATTTAATCTGTGCCAGGTGGTGAGTTAACGAGCGGAAAGCACAGTATGGATTTCTTGAAGTGTAATTAAGTTATAATAAAGTTCATTAGTGCTGCCACTTGTCGGAGCGGAAGTCTTTGCTTCTATGCTGTGTTTTACAAATGAGTCTGAATAGTGTGATGAACTGGAAACTGCAGAAAAATATTCACCCAAATTGTCTGCCTGTTCTTCTATATTTGTCTTTGTACAGGGAGCTGTCAAAAGTAGAACTGTGAGTGGAGAGTAGCAGCCATTTAACTTTATAACTTTTCCTACATTTGTTTTGATGTGTTTGAGCTGTTTATCGACAAGTAATTTTTGCACGAAGATTTTTCGGCACTACGGCGAATATATCTAGCTTCCGCTCTGGCCTTTTTAAAATTTACAAAATACTCTGCCATTAGATATCTACAAAACATTCTCCAGTATCTGTATTGTTTTTTTTTGCTTCTTGACATTTTTGTGTACCAATGCATGTGATATCTTTGTACCACTACAGAGGACTGAGGAATAGCTTGGCGCGCAGCGGTAATAGTACAGTTTGTGACAAGTTCGTTACGTTCGTCTACACTGAGGTTGTCCAAAATTATTATATTTAGGCTGGCCTTTTCTCAGAACAGTGCCCAGTCGGCTAAGCTCAGCTTCCGACGCCGTAGTTTAGTTGGGATTACTTCGGGTGAAGATGTTAGGCTGATTAATACGGGCAGATGATCACTTCCATGTGGGTTGTTTATGACATCCCATTTGAAATCTGTAAATATATACGGTGAACTAAAAGATGAATCTATGCAGCACACTTTTCTCGAGCTAGGCGAACAATGTTGGTTTCCCGGTGTTTAAAAGACAAAGATTATTACACATTGTAGTATCCTCAATAACATGACCTAACATGATTCCTAACAGCGCAGGAAACACGGACCAAAAACTAATAAAACCTAAGTCAGCGAATACGTGCTCGTTACAAAAGCTTAATATTATGGTTATTCAGACAGTTAAATTCAATTACTTCTAAAACGGCCAAAGGCGCACTGAGACATTAGTCATCTGGCGCAATCTTCAGGGCAAAAGCTTGGACTATTTCTCATTCTTTTCTGCTCCAGACCAGAAAGCTATCTCTTTGCCTCTGAAGTTTTATCGTTTTTTCTCACAATCAGGGAGGCGTCACTCCCTCTTCCTGACGGCGATGGAAGTGGAGGACGTCAGGCCTCCTCTGGAACCTGGTGGGTCGGCGACAGCCGCCCAGAGGAAACGCTTCTACCAATCGAGCGAGGCAAGCAGCCAGGCCACCGTGCTGTACTCAGCTACAAGCGAGGACTCTTCGGCGGACGACGGGTTCGTGCCAGTGATGAGCAAGAAAGCCAAGAGAAGACTGCGTAAGAGTGAGGACTCGTCCTCATCAAGTACATCTACCGTCATCATAACGCGTGGTGCATTGGCAGATACAGTCCTGTTTGCGCCTGAAATGCCCACCGACAACTTCAACCTGCTGGACAGACAAGCTACGTCGGTGTTCCTCGAGGCTCGCGTACTGGGGGTGATCAAGGACGTCATGGATCAACAGCCGAAGGAAACTCCTTGCCATCGATGTAACCGAGCGGAGCGCCCTGGAAAGTCTAGCCACCATCAAGAAGATCGGAGACATGCCCGTCCGCTCTCTTGTTCTTGAAAACAATGGCACAACCGCTGGTGTCATTTACGACATCGATGCAAACATCTCTGACTCCGACCTGCCGATACTCATTAAACCAGCGACGAACAGGATCGAAATCAACAAGGTTCAGCGCCTCGACAAGCAAAGGTGCGTCAAGCTCACTTTAAAGGGCGATTGTATTCCATCGCACGTGAAGGTTGGCCACTTTCAACATCAAGTTCGCCCATTCGTCCCGAAGCCGCTTCAATGTAGGAAGTGCATGAAAATTGGGCATGTAAGTGGTGTTTGTAATAACACCATAGCGTGCCAGCGCTGCTCTGAACCACATAGCGGTGACAGTTGCCGCGCTACTGTCTTGAAGTGCGCCAACTGCCCTGGCCCTCATGACGCTTCTTCGAAAGTCTGTCTCCGCCTGAAGAAAGAACGGGCGGTGTTGAAGCAAATGGTGCGAGACCATTCAACGCACAGAGAGGCTGCAGCTACAGTGCGTCGGCGTCGTTCTCGTCGCCGACGATCTACTAGACAAAAGGATGACAGCGGCAGGGAAGTCCCCAACACTCCTGCTACTTGTCTTTTCCCACCACCGAGTAATGTAAGCCCGGCGACTGGTGAAGCCGGAACGACATGGCCACCATTGCCGCAGCCACGCTCGACATTGGTGTCTGAGCAGGCACCACGCGCCCACTGTCCCACGCCTACTGCTGAAGGAGCCCAAGGTAGAGATCCAGCCCTAGGTGAGGAAGTGCAGGTGTTCGCCATCTTGAGGTCTGTTATAAACGCCATTTGTGTGATGCTGTCTAGCTTTCACTCGCCAGCAGCACGGAATGCATTTTGAAAAATGTGTACAGGTTTGAATAGGTAGACAAATAGGATTATGACACATTTCGTTTAACATTATAGGATGAAGCTTCCAAAACGATTCAGCCTTTGAGAGACTCCTTAGTGGAGGGCTCCGTATAACTTCGATTACCCGTGGTTAATTACCGTGCACTTAAAACACACAGTGCATGCAAGTCGTGGGTTCGAACCCGCTCGCTACGGTAGCACTTCGATGGAGGAAAAATATGAAAGATCCGTGTACTGTGCGTTGTTAGTGCTCGTTAAGAACCCCAGGTGGTCGAAATTATCCGGAGCCCACCACTACGGCGTCCCTCATAGACTGAGCCGCTTTGGGACGTCCATCCTATAAAGCCAAACCAAATGTGCAATAATCCTATTTGCTGACCCATTCAAACCTATATACATTTTTCAGTAGGGGGGGGGGGGGGTACTGGACGCGCTAAATCCAGTCCTTGCAGCTGTCCAATAGCAGGCACAATGGCTCTCCCAGCATTACCATTTGAAAGCCAAGTCAGAGAAGCATCCATTTTATAGCGGAATGCCCGTAGACTCAATTTCCGCATTTCGGACATTGGCGAATACGTCTATAAACACAGATTTCCAAGTCTTGTGATTTTTGAGCTCAATTTACAAAATCCCGTCCGAATTTCTGGCTAAGGAACGTTCGCATCCTCCACGCACCGGAGAAATAGCAAGGTGATCCACTATATTCGAAGGCAGCTTACTTAAGTGCACCATACAGTTTGCCCTCACAACCATAACCAGTACGTCTGTGGGTGGATGGATGGATGGATGGATGGATGGATGGATGGATGGATGGATGGATGGATGGATGGATGGATGGATGGATGGATGGATGGATGGATGGATGGATGGATGGACGGACGGACGGACGGACGGACGGACGGACGGACGGACGGACGGACGGACGGACGGGTGGGTGGATGGGTGGATGGATGGCTGAGGCTGAGCCCTTTAAATCGGGTAATGGTTCAAGCCACCTAGCCATGACTTGTGAAATTTTACTCCTGTCTTGATTTTAGCCACCAATCAGATAACCTTCGCTTGCCTACTTCTACCCGCTTAAAATCTATTTTCCCTTCACTGTCCTTAAACCCCAATGCCTTGGATAAATCAGCCCCGCTGCTTCCCACTGTAGGGTGAAGCCCTTTACGGAAAAGTATCAAGTGTTCAGCCGTTTCCTCCTCCTCTCCGCACGCAACGCAAAAGTTGTCTATCTCGTGGTAGCTGACACTATATGTCTTAATCCGCAAAACTCTCATCCTGGCCTCAAACAACAAAGGGCTTCCCCTACAATTATCATAGATATTTTCTTAGGCAATTTCCTGCTTAATGATCCCGTATGTTCCCAGTGCCGATTCCGTCATCATCCCTGTTTTCCACAGAGCTCTCTCTGTTTCTTTAATCTTTTTGTTAACCGATAATTGCTGATTTGCCCCCCTTCTGCTGTCCAGATATTTGCTTGCCAGTTTTCTATTTCACTTTCTTCATTTCGTGTCAACATTCCGTATGTGCAGGTATCTGAAAACTTTTCTAGCCCACTGCCTTTCTCCCGTTTTTCTGAATCTCTCCTCAAATGCTATCTTACTGCTAGCTTCTCAGCTCTCGAACGACGCCCATTCCATATCACCCTGTACCCCCTGATTTGGTGTAGTGCCATGTGCCCCCGAAGCTAGCCTGCCTACGCCGCGTCGTTTGATTTCTAACCTTGCTTGAACATCTGGTCTCATGCACAGGACCGCATTACCGAAGGTCAGGCTAGGAACCATTATCTCTTTCAAGATCACTCGTACCACTTCATACCTATTGTAATTCCACAGTGTCCTATTTTTCATGACAGCTGCATTTCTACTAGGTTTATTGATTACATATTTTTCATTCTCTGTCAGATACTCACCACCGTTATTTATCTACGCCCCAAGATACTTGTGCTCGTCCACTACTTCTAGCGTGAACTCCTGTATTCTATGCTCGCCGCCCTCGTGATTAAATATCACGACTGCAGATTTTTCCTTTCTTAACTTGAAACCTAATCTAACTCCATCCGTACCACAAATGTCAATCAACTTCTGCAAATCTTCCTTGTTGTCAGCCATTAGCACTATATCATCCGCGTAGATTAGTCCCGGTAATGACTATTTAATCCATTCCTCTTGCTTGAAAAAAAAAGGTTTAAACCTAGTCTGCTCCTCTCTATAGATTGGTCTCCAACACTTGCAGATACAACATGAACAAAAAAGGAGACAGAAGACATCCTTGCCTAATCCACCGCTGTATGTCTAAAGGCTCTGATACATTTTTTCCCATTTTATGAGCACTCTGGTACCTTTAAATATATATATTGTCACGGGTGGTACAGCTCGGTTGGATACGTCAAAGTAGGTGACTGCAGCGGACGTCAGTAGCAGTCCCAAAAGCGGAGCATTCGCAGCCAGACACTTCGGCTTCTTTTCCTAAGGCCAGCTCGCGCGCGCATTCCGCGCTCTCGTGGTTCTAGTAGAACGACGACGATGAATGGGCGGTGTCATTACTCCCCGGCAAAAAGAAGCATCGTCCCGATGCTGGGAGTGAGTGGAGAGGTCGGAAGGACTGAACGGGGTTAGTGGGCGAGGCTACCGATCGTGATAAGGCTTCAGGCGGACCACGTGAACCACTTCAGGGCACGGGGACCGTCGGGACTTCTGAAATCCATCGGGAATGACCTCGTAGTTGAGGTCGCCCAATGACCTGACCACGCGGTATGGTCCGAAGTAGCGATGGAGGAGTTTTTCGCTCAGTCCTCGTCGCCGAATGGGGAACCACACCCACACACGGTCGCCAGGCACATAATGGACGTCGTGACGGCGCTGATTGTAGCGATCTGCATCTCGAAGTTGTTGGTCCTGAATTCGAACTTTGGCCAGTTGGCGAGCAGCTTCGGCGCGTTCCAGGAACGTGTAGGTGAAGGCTAGAGTCGTCCAGATGTGGTAACATTGCGTCGAGCATCGTCGTCACTGCACGGCCGTAGACGAGTTGGAATGGGGACATCTGCGTTGTTTCTTGCATGGCCGTATTGTAGGCGAAGGTGACATAAGGAAGCACTTCGTCCCACGTTTTGTGTTCAATATCGACGTACATGGAAATAATGTCAGAAAGGGTTCGGTTCAGTCTTTCAGTCAACCCGTTCGTTTGAGGGTGGTACGACGTTGTTCGGCGGTGGTCGGTATGACTGTAAACCAAGATCTCCTGCAGCAGCTCAGCCATGAACGCAGGGCCTCTGTCAGTGATCAGCACTTCAGGTGCCCCATGGCGGAGTACGATCTGATGCACGAAGAACTTAGCGACTTCTAAAGCGGTGCCGCTGGGTAGAGCTGACGTTTCTGCATAACGGGTAAGGTAGTCCGTCGCGACAATTATCCATTTGTTGCCAGAGTTCGAACGTGGGAACGGACCCAGCATGTCCATTCCTATTCGTTGGAAGGGCCTTGTGGGTGGTCTAATGGGCATCAAGAACCCAGCACCTCCACCAGATGTCACGGGTGGTACAGCTCGGTTGGATACGTCAAAGTAGGTGACTGCAGCGGATGTCAGTAGCAGTCCCAAAAGCGGAGCATTCGCAGCCAGACACTTCGGCTTCTTTTCCTAAGGCCAGCTCGCGCGCGCATTCCGCGCTCTCGTGGTTCTAGTAGAACGACGACGATGAATGGGCGGTGTCAATATATATATATATATATATATATATATATATATATATATATATATATATATAT